>JACCIB010000250.1:0-219360 GCA_018906965.1 Philotrypesis tridentata
GTTTAGTACATGATTTCTAATTTAAGAAAGGTTTTCATTCGTCTTCAACAAGCAGGTTTACGTCTTAACAAGAAGAAATGTGTTTTCTTTAGGAAACAGGTTGAATATCTAGGCTATATTGTTTCTGAGAAGGGGAAAACTGCTGATCCTAAGAAGATCGACTGTGTTAAAATTGGCCTATTCCTCAAAAAAGAAAAAGATGTTCTAAGTTTTGTGGGCTTTTGTGGTTATTATAGAACTTTAATTAAAGGTTTTGCAGATATAACTAAACCTCTTTATAAAACTCACTGAGAACTCAGCTAAATTCATTTGGTCAGAAGAATGTCAAAATGCTTTTTTTAAATTAAAAGAAAAACTCATTTCTCCTTCTATTTTAGCATTTCCATCTCTTGAGTCTGAATTCATTTTAGATACTGACGCTTCTAACCATGGAATTGGTTCAGTCCTTTCACAGATGCAGGATGGTAAAGAACGAGCGATAGGCTACTATAGTAGAGTCCTCTCTAAGTCAGAAAGAAATTATTGTGTGACTCGTCGAGAACTTCTTGCTATAATAGAGTCGTTAAGAAATTTTCATCGCTTATCTTATTGGTAAACCATTTCTTATTCGCACAGATTCATTCTTCTTTAACTTGGTTACTATCTTTTAAAGAATTAGACGGTCAATTAGCTCGATGGTTAGGTAAATTAGATCAATATGATTATAGGATTGTTCATCGTAAAGGGTAATTTACATAAGAATGCCGATTCTCTTGCACGTCGTCCTTTGTGAAGATTCTTCGTGTAAATTATGTTGAAAAGTAGAGGATAAATTTTCTGAAAACGAAAACACAGTTGCCCGAATTATTTTTGAAGAAAATTTACCCTCAGACTGGAAGACATTTCAACAAGCTGATGAATGTATTTCTTTCATTCTTCGCATGAAAGAATTAAACACAAAACCAGACTGGCAGGATATTTTACCTTTAGACACTTTCGTTACAGTCTATGTTCACAGTGGGACTCATTAGTGTTAGTTGATGGAATTCTTTTTAGAGAATGGATTTCTACTAATCTCAATTACAAGATTCGCCAATTAGTTAGCCAAAGAATTTTAGAGGAAGCTCATGACTCACCATCCGGTGGTCATTTTGGAGTTAATAAAACTTTAGAAAAAATTCGAAAAAGATTTTATTGGGCGTCTTGTAAATCAGATGTAGAAAATTGATGTAGGTCTTGTAAAATTTGTGTTGCAAAAAAAAGGTCCTTCTGATAAGGGTATTAGTCAAATGAAGGGTTTACAATACAGGTATTCCATTCGAGAGGCTTCAAATGGATATCCTAGGTCCCTTTCCCCTTTCTTCTTTAGGGAATATACTCTTTTAGAAGTGACGGATAGTTTTACTAAGTGGGTAGAGGCTTTTGCTCTCTCGAATATGAGGACTAAAACAATTGCGGAAATTCTCGTTACTACGAAATTATTTGTCGTTATGGAGTCCCGTTAGAAATTAACACAGATCAGGGTACAAATTTTGATTCTCGCTTAGGTGAAAGAATTAGCAGTTTTACTAGGAATTAAGAAAACTAGAACTTCACCTCTACATCCTCAAGCAAATGGTCAGGTAGAACGTCAACATCAAACACTTTTACAATACCTCACAAAACATTTACACGACACTCAAAAAGATTTGGACCGTTGGGTATCTCTCTTTTGTTAGCTTACAGATCCTCAAAACACGCAACAACTGGAGCTACACCAGCAGAAATGTACACCGGCTTCGACCTCCGACTTCCTTTGGACTTAATTCGAGGGTGTCCACCAACAGGAATCTTGGTTAAGAGGATGAAAATTATGTACACCAACTGCAAAAGAAACTTCACTCACTACATCACCTGGCTCGAGACAAAATATCCCTTCAATCTGAAAGAACAAAATCTTGGTACGACCAACGGGCTCGCAACGTCGAATACACCCCTGGACAGAAAATTTGGTTCTTCAACCCTCAAAGAACCAAAGGCAAAGCACCCAAACTGCAATCGAATTGGGTTGGTCCTTGGGAAGTCGTCAAGAAGATCAACGACGTGGTTTACTGTATTGGTCCTTCCCCAAGACATAAGTCCAAGATTGTTCACATCAATCGTCTTGGCACCTTTTCCGAGACACCCCGACTTGACTGCTGACTGCTCTGCTCATGGTTTTTGAGCCATGGTTTTTTCCATGAGGCTGAAGGTGAATACCGGAGCAGATACTTGAGAAGGGTACCATGGCTTGTCATTCCCCCCACTCATGTCTGAAGATCACTCTTAACAAACCGTGAAGAAATGAGACGAAAGAGAAAAGGAATAAGAACGGAAGAATAAAGTATAAATTGAAGCTTGGACAGTCAGAGAAATGATTGGATCGCATGGTTTTATAAGATGGGAATATTCCTTTTCAAGAGACGGGTCCAATTCTATTCCTGTAAGTGATGATTGGAATTGACCTGTAAGCATGGCTCGGTAACTTGATGCCCGGCGTGGATGAAGGTAGAGGATGTTGGTATTTCCTGTAAGTCATCATTGGAATCTAATGCACCCGTGCTAATGCACAGCCGGGCCTAGACCGCAACAAAAAATTTTGTTAATAAATTTTGCAAAGTCAACAAATCTAATTAAATAAAACAAAAAAATCAAATTAATTAAAATTAAATCACCGCACTTACATAGTTCGACGAAGATGGTAGATAAAAGTAGCTGGTAAAATAGATCAAAGTGCTGGCAAAACTTCTGATGCTCCCTCCTACCCCTTTTTCACACTCTGTCTCTATCTCTCTCTCTCCAACATACACACACACGCACGCACACGCAAGCACGCACGCACGCACGCACACACACACATACAAACACACAATTCACCTGCAAACTTCTCCGAAGGTTAAACTTTCGTTATGACCCGAGTCATTAAGCCCTTTATAGAACAACAGATGTTCTAATTATGGTGTACGTATCAACCCAGAGAAGAAAGACACATCACCATCGTACTCGGTACGATTTTGGGAAGTCTCCGAAGAGTTGGATTTCATTCGTGCCGTATGTGTTTACTCGTGTCGAAGTGTGCTCGAGCATCGTTCGATATTCGCTCGAACATCATTACAGCATTGCTCGATGTACGCTCGAGAGCCGATTGATGTTATTCCGAGCTCAGACCGCGTATATCGATCACTTCCGAACGCTTCCGAATGGATCTGAAGAGAGTAGGAATTTTAATGCCCGATCGATACTGATCAAGCCAACTCGAAATCTGCCTTACCAACCGCTATGCGAACTGACCTTATATGCGCGCACCCGAGCGACACTTGGCAATGCCACATTAGTCGAGTCGGTTTTACCGAGACACGAGTCGGCAAAATCTACGATACATATGATGGACGAGCTGAAAGTGCCGCTTCTTATTGAGGAAGTGCGAAGAAGACCAGCTATCTGGAATAAAGAATTAGCCGAAAACAATAATAAGAAGTTCATTGGAAATGAGTGGAATAAAGTAGCGGCTAATATCAATGTTTCTAGTAAGTATTATCTACGTAAAAAGATTCAATGTGGTGTCCCAACCTTTCTACGGCGTTCCGTAATTCATTGCATGCACATCGTACGAGTGTTCTTTTAATTGATTTCTTAATTCCTATAAATATCTCATTGGTAAAAAAAATCATCTTTCATTCCAAGCGCCATGAAACAATGAAATGATTTTCACTTATACTGTACGTCTTAGGTTTTGACTCAGTTTCTCTTTGTCTTACGCGCGCCGTCGTAACGATACGCAGCATTTGCTAGGTTATGCCGTAGCTGTTAGAAAATATTTCAACTACATTCACGATATTTAAATGTAGTTACTTTACTCGTGATGTTAATTGTACCTACTGCTTTTTTTTGTCATGGAATATACAGAATAGCCATGAATTTAGCTCGTCCGAACACAGAATATACTGTACCGCCGCACAATGTTAATAGAAACGATCGGCTTTTTCATAAAGTTAATAATGCAAATTTTTTCGATAATACGCACATCTGTTGTTTGCAATTTTCTACGTTCGCGAAATGTATACGTAATTATTTGTGTATGGTCTTGCGGAGTATGTAATGTTTTTGTTATGAGTTTCTCGAGTACTCGTGCTATCAGTGGTCAATACCATGCATTATTTCCGGCCATAAAAAATTATCCTGATTCTTTTCTAAAATACCTGAGAATCAGAGTTTCAACTTTTGAGTATATTTTGCACAAAATTGCTCCTCTACTAATGAAAGATTGGTGTAACCTCCATCCTCAACCGATTATGCCGGAAGAGCAACTGGTTTTGACACTAAGGTAATTTAATTTTGACTAAGACATGTTATTCACGTCAACGATTGTATTCCATCAATTATATATTTAATTATTTTAGATTTTTAGCAACGGGGAGCACGTATTCCGACTTGGCGTTTATGTTCAAAATGGGAGTAAAAACTGTTTCTGTTATGGAGTTAAAAACAATGAATGTTTTATGCTCTATGCTATCACTATTGCACATGGCCATTCCAATAGTAAATGATTTTCTTAAAATCTCTCTGGGGCTTTCCCCATTGTATAGGATCTATAGATGGACGTCACATAGCCATAAAAAATCCAACTAATTCAGGAAGTTTGTTCTATAATTATAAGCAGTATTTCTCGATTGTTTTTCAAGCTGTGGTTGATGCTAATTATCGATACATTTGTTTAGATGTAGGAGGATTCGGCAGCCAACACGACGCAGCTACATTTAGGGCATCTCAGTTTTGTAAAGCTTTGATATTAAATCTAATTAGTATTCCAAGCGCTAGCAAAGTTCCAAATTCAGATCTATATCTACCATATTTTTTTGTAGGCGATGGGGCTTACCCTTTGTTGCCATTTCTCATAAAACCATATCGTGATGTTCATTTATCACATAAACAAATTGTATATAATAAACAGCTATCTAGAGCGCGCGTCGTCGTGGAAAATGCATTTGGTCAAACTAGTGATTTTTAAATATTTTAATTAGGCCAAACTTGTGGAAAGGATTGTTCTACCACACTTTTTACAGAGTAATTTCATGAGAAATCTTACTGAAAATACGACTTAAAAACCGTTTTACAAACCGTTTTTTTCTCAAGAGTTATGACTTTATTTCCGTAAAATAATTAAAATCCGTAAAATTAATTTTTCTATGTGTCATTTTATGTTACTAAACTCAATGTGTTAAAATAAAGGCATTCAACAAATTTGAATTTGCCACTCGAACAGGTTGTGGCTCACAACGTTCAGTCGAGAATGAAGATTACTGTTTGATCGGTATAGTAGAATTTTCTATAAAACAGCAGAAAGCAGCGAAACAGCTGTTTTTCATTCAAGACACTAGATTGGTGCAGTTAGTCTGCCAGCTGCTATAACTGTTTATAACCTCAGTGGTGTTGTAAAAGTGCAAGAGCTTCTGCAGAGTACAAACATTATTCAGATAAGTATTGGAAACTAATTTGTAATAATTGTGTTCATAATGAGCTTTTTCTTTGCTGGTTTATTTTTTGCTTTTAGGTGTACGGGTGCAAGCCAGCAAGATGGGAGTTTATAATGACTGTCTGGAGTATTATTTGGCATACTTTTTAACATATTGAAGTCTATTTAATAATGGTAAGTATTGCATGCAACTGTAATTCATAAACATTACTTGATTATGAATAGCTAACGATAATTTTCAGTTTATTTTCAGCTTCTAAATGCTATTATCACACAGATGATAGGCGCGTACCACCAAATATACTTAATTGTATGTATATTTGAGTACCAAAAGCAAATCAAGGTATGTCAGATAGTTTCTGTAAGTATAGCTGAGTTCATTTGTATGATTTACATAATAAACTTTAAATGCCTTTTACTCAAATTTAGTTTTTTCATGCTTTTTGTGTACTTGCCGCAGCTTTCTGAAGGAACCGTACCATCAGTCCTGATGAACAAAAGTGGAAAGCCTTCCTTATGAGCATGATCACAAACTAGGCGGAGCAGAATTGGCAAACATAAGTTCAAAGTGAATGTTACGTATGTTTACATATGTAACATTCACTATAATTACTAATATTGTAAATATATGTTTAATCAATTACATTAATTTTGTGTTTTTCAGTAATCTATTCCGCTTAGTCTCAGACCAGACTCATAAGGAAGATTTCGCACTTTGATTCATCAGGATTGATGGTACGGTTCCATCAGAAACATGCGGCAAGCAAACAAAAGTGATGAAAATTATGTTTTTTGGTAAGTAAATACCTTTAATTGTTGTTAAATGTTATACTCACTTAATGCATATTTTTAATGCATAAAAGTGATGTATAATACTTATATTTGAAAGGAAAATTTTAGTTATATAATAGTAGAAATGCTAAAATGGGAGGAGAAATGAGTTTTTCTTTTAATTTAGAAAAAGCATTTTGACATTTTTCTGACCAAATGAACTTAGTCGAGTCCTCAGTGAGTTTATAAAAAGGTTTAGCTATATCTGCAAAACCTTTAACTAAAGTCCTATAATAACCACAAAAACTAACAAAACTACATCTTTCTTTTTTTGAGGAATAGGCCAGTTTTTAACACAGTCGATCTTCTTAGGATCAGCAGTTTTCCCTTTCTCAGAGACAATATAACCTAAATATTCAACCTGGCTCCTAAAGAAAACACATATCTTTTTATTAAGACATAAACCTGCATGTTGAAAACGAATAAAAACCTTTCTTAAATTAGAAATCATGTCATCAAAAGACTTACCTAAAACCATATCATCATCTAAATAGACTAGACAGAAATCTGAAAGATAATCCCTACGTAATTTTTCCATTAAACGTTGGAAAGTGGCAGGAGCATTGCATAAACCAAAAGGCATTACCTTAAACTGCCATAGACCTTTCCCAATAGAAAATGCTGTATATTTCCTATCCTCTTTTCGAATTTTGACCTGCCAATAACCACTTTTCAAATCTAAAGTACTGAACCATGAATCCAACCTGCTAATTTGTTTAAAGTATCGTCAATTCTAGGTAGAGGGTAAGAATCTTTAATGGTGATTGCGTTTAACTTTTGAAAATTGATACAAAAACGTGTAGTTCCATCTTTCTTCTTTTTCGGAACAACAGGGAAACAATAAGAACTATCTGATTCTTCAATGACACCCTGAGAATGCGTTTCGGAAATACATTCTTCTAGTTCTTGTTCCTGATGAATATGTGGTCTACGAATAGGTACTTTAATTGGATGATCATGAAGCAACTGAATTTTATGTTCAACAACAGTACAACGTCCAGAAACATTATGATCTTGAAAAAGTTCTTCAAAATCAAGTAACAAACTCGAAAACTTTTCACGTTGAATTCGATCTAATTGGCCAATATTCTTTATGAAAATATCCTGAATAACTTCTGGTAAAACCTGAAATGAATCATCTATCCTAGCTATCTGTATCTTTTAAACCATTGGTTGAGTCAAGTAAAGTTGGAGTATGAATTAAGTTAGTGATTGAATCTGTTAAACCAGTTAAATGAAGAAAATCACCTCCAAGTATACAATCGTCAACCATATCCATTATATAAACATCTAAAGTAGCCGAATAAATTCCTAATTCAATAATTGCAGAAATCAAAAATTGAACTGGAACCGTTTCACCTGTAGGATAATGAAGCTGCTCTGAATTAATGGAAATTCTTTTATCATTAGAATTTACAAATTTTGAATTTAAAATTGTAACATCGGACCCAGAATCTAATTTGAAATTACAAGATTTATTATTAACTAAGCCATTAAAACAAAAATGTTTTAAATTCCCATTAATTCTTCTAATACGAAAATCTGAAGGAGCCTTTCTAAACTCTGTCGAACTCGCTCCAGAAAGTTCAACACAATTTAGCTTCCCTGTTTATTTGTTGGACAAGACGTTCTTAGATGACCCTTTTTCCACATTGCCAACATTTAACATTTTTTAAATAATCTGTAGATGAAGGAGGTTTGGATTGGATATTTGAAGAATTAGTCTCAGTTTTCTGAGTAGAACTAGTCTTAGGATGTTGAAATTTCTTGTTAAAATCATAAATAGCTTTTATTTCCATGGCACGAGTAAGAGCTATTTTCAATCATTTTATGCGTTCTAATTGGAGTGTTTGTCGGATTGAAGAGTTGTAAATTCCTGTAATAAATTGAGAGCAAGCAAACTTGTCTTGAATTTCAAGGGAACATTCTGGAAAAACTAAACCTGCAAGTCTTTCTAAATCAGAAGCAAGTGTTCGAAGATCTTCACCGAATTGTTGACGACGAGTTTGAAATTGTGAATAATACGTTGCTTCCATGTGTTTATCCCCAAATCTTAATTCTAACCTAGAGATCAGGTTCTCGAAATTAGAAGAAGAAATATCAGATTCAAGTAAAATTATGAATTCTAGCCATAACCTGAAATTGAATTAAATATTCTCGAAGAGGTGATGATCCATCGTAATCATCTAGTTTGTGATTATAACCTATATATATATATATATATATGTAAGCGGACAATTGGAAACTCCAATGTACTCAATCTATTAGCAATAATTGCAGCACGGAAAAGTGTGGCATATATTTTACCAAATATAGTGCAGTCACCTAGGACGACATACGCCGATGCGGCTCCTATTAGTTAGGTAAGGACGACACTCCGTGCAAAGCTAATTGGCCCCATTACAAAAAGAAAAACTGAATAATTGCGACTGACGCCCCGTTCTGCGCATCCCAGCTGACGTTTGGTGACCGATTACGCTGAAGCTGTATTTACCGTAGGAGGTTAGGTCACCATTCTTTCCATTTGTCCACTTACATATCTATATATATATATATATATTGCTAAATAGTGTTAAATAATAATAACATAAATACAGATTTTAAAATAGTGCCAAATATAATTAATACTTTTGTCTTTACAGTGTTATGAATTACGGGAACACAATCAGATAAGTATATGGTTTTATATTACATTTAAATATATCATATATATATATATATATATATATATATATATATAATATATAGATTTTATAAACTTATTCTTTGTTTAAATGTTATCTTTTATTTTTTCAGATTTTCATAACTTAAGTATCATCGGAGGTTATATGCTTGGAGCGAATATTGAAAAATTAAGTAATACATGGAAAAATAAAAAGGTTTCTGTGTGTGAATATTGAACTATTCTATCGGCCTCACTGATTCTATTCATTAATAAACTAGGAAATAGCTGACAAATCTATTAAATTTAAACCAGCAATTGGAATAGAGCAAGCGCAAGTTTTTATTTTGTTTTGCATAATTTCTGATTATAATAATTAGATTCATTAGTGTAATGTGTAAAAGATGTATATGTATATCTTTGCATATTTTTGCTTATGCATAATATAAATTAAAGTCATCAAGACATAAAGTTATATAACTTTACATATAATTAACAATTCAATAGTATGAAAATTTTTCTTTAATGGTCTAGTATTCATGAGTTGAAGACGTAACAAAATAATCAAAGACTCGGATTTTGTAAACTTATTCTTTAATTAAATGTTATCTTTTATTTTTTCAGATTTTTACAAGTTTCTTATAGGAGGTGATACGCCAAACATCATTGGTGAATATTGAAAAAAAATGAAAAGGTGTTCTGTATGTGATCTTAAAAAACACAAAATGTGTAATATTTTCTATCGGTCTCACATGTATTTATTGGGAAATATTTATAACAGACAATAATTGATAATTGATCAGCCAAAAGGAGGTTCATGTGACGCAGTGAAATTAAAGCAGTACTAGTCAAGAAAGTATGACAATAACTGAAATATCTGTCAAGATGAGACGAAGTGAATTTTGAGTCAAGAAAGTTTATGTCATACTAGACGATAGCTGGATATCTCAAGTTTAGACCAGCAAAAAGAAGGTTTATGTGACGAAGTAGAATTAGTGAAGTAAAAAACAATTTTGATTCAAGAATTATTTATAAGACATGTTGGAAGAACTCAATTCTCAAGAATAATAAATATATCAATTTAATAATGGATCAGTCAATATATGAACTGTAACAACTTTTATCCAGTGTAATCAAATTTTATGTTTACAAAGTGTTTTTGAAGTAAAATTCATTATGGTGACGTATTCATAAATTATTTATCAGAAATGCTGAAAGAACTCGATTGACAAGAACAGATGGAAAATCTATCAAGTTTAGACCAGCAAAAATAAGGTTCCTATGACGAAGTGAAATTAGTAAAGGATTTTGAGTCAAGATAATACTTTCTATCGACCTCACTATTAATATTTATCACTTACGTATGAACAATGCATTGCTTATTATTAATGGTAACGTATTATCAAACTTGATTGAAGAAAGCTTGAATAGACTTTGATTAATACATCATTTATAAGAAATGCCGGAAGAACTCAATTGTCAAGAATAATCAAGGGGCGCGGTAGCGCCTCGATGGCAAGTATAAGGTACGTTATTACATACGCCGCTATCGGGCGCTATAGCCAGAGCCTATATTCTTTGAATTAGCCCTTTTGGAAATACGAGGTATGGTTTTCTTTGCTTTGGTAGCTGTGATTCTCACGTATGAGGATTTAAACGAAAGCTTAGGAGTTAATTTTGTTCAGATCAGGAAAATTATTCTCCGCGGGTACGTCATCGTATGACGTCAGCTATAGTATATATAGGTATACTTTCATATAGTTTATATTGTGCAGACGATTGCTGGCACATATAATTTTTATTGTACAATATAAGATAACACAGTGCTCAAGAGAGATTAAAATTTATAATGTATTTAGATGAGTGTGTATACACTATCTAGTATGATTTTATCCCTCGGTAGTTTGTTATAATTCTTTTGTTGTTATTATCGATCTCTCCGAGGCAATGGTTTAGAAAGGGTTTAAAAATTTAAAACTCCTTTCTTTTAAGAAACGACGTTTCGACGATCATTGTCGCCCTCATCAGGAAACTGTCAAAAAATTTTTTAGTACAATAAACATACAGACTTTAAAATGAACAGAGTATTACATAGAAAAGGCGATATTTTTGAAACTTCCATATTGGAGCACATTTGATTTGTGTACATATCGATAATCCTTTCCCCCGGCTAGTTAACAGCGGGGGAAGAGAGAGACCGAGTGACACAGCTATTATTTATACCGCTTTGTCAGCTACTGTCTCGGAAGTGAGGAAGTAGCCGGCAATCGTCGCTTATATGATAAGAAATATACTATAAAGCTAGATTTTTCGCGGGAAGCAAACGTTATGTACCACTACAACGTCAGAGCCTTGCGGCTCCTTTGTCCTCGAGACTCGTCGCGGGAACGAGGCGGAAAAGTGGTTGTTATTTCGATGCTTGTCGTGGCATAGATGCAATTGAATGGCTAGCTCAATCCCGTAAGGAGAGAGGGCGGTTCGGGGTTATTAACAAACACCTGTCTAAACGAGAGCTCTCTTTATTTAAGAAACTTACTACTAATTGACACCAATTGAGAGAGCCTTCAGGTAGCAGTTTGAACAGGAATTTAACATATTCACACTTAATCTCGCGTAACTTGGCGACAACTTAGTTTTACTCGCACTTAACCGATCGCAGCTTTTCCTGTTCGTATAAGGTATCCGCTCGCAACCTCCTATTTCTAAAGTTAGCCCTCGTCACACAGACGACTCTCGCGCGTCTCAAGGCTTTCACTCACGCGCATCCACGCGACACTTCATTCACGCTTTGTCCGAAGACAAAATCATACATGCACTCGCAGTCGCTCCTAGACCTGTTCCGTTCACAGTTGCTTAACATAATAGTCGCGATCGAACGCTCCTTGTCCGATCGCTCCTGTCTAACCTACGTTAGACCGAGAGACTGTCTGCGTTTCAACGCCTTACGACACCACTCGCACCTCTAAACTATTCGTGAGCGTCGAACGAGTCCCCATTGTACTCGCCGACGCATATTTTCCGTAGCTCTTACGATCCTCACTAGCTAATCACAAACAGGTAGCCTCAGGAATCGCTAACTAAGAGGTAACTATTACCACTAGCTAGATAGCCCAAGGTAGCACACACTCGCAGAATTTCACAATAGTCACTAACTTAAACACGAAGAGACGTCGAGGTATCCGAGTTAGCCGCGCTCGATTTTAAAGTCCCGATGACAAAGAATTACGCGTAAAGAATGCCGCACGTGGAACTGCGCGTACGCCGGCGAGGAAAACTTAGCCTTTAAGTACGAAAAGATCCACTGACCTTTATCCTTATCCTAATCCAAGTCCTATTGTCCACGCTAAAAGGATCCACCACGTCAAAAATAGTATAGTAAAAGGTAGCACTGAGTTCACAAAGAAGTCCCAAGGAAGCAAGCGGTGAGCTGTCCGAGCTGCAGCGGCTCGGGCAGGAGAGTGCCGGCACGCGCTCTCGTCGCTGGCCCCGCGCTCTCCCGTGCCGCCGCTCCTCGCACGCTTCTATTGGTCGGATCGCTTGGGCCGACGGCCCGCGCTCGTACGCCGCAACAGGCTTGACCGCCGCTCGCGCTGTCGATCGCCACGCATGCGCGCTCGTCTATTCGATTATTATCGACGCTGGAGCAGATAGCCGCGAAGTTCGAATGCTTGTTACAATAGGTAGCCAGAATTCGTACAGATAATTCACGCTTCACTGAGATAAACGCGATTTACGAAGTACAAAATAACCCTCAGCATATCCTTGTGCCTGAGTTCTTAGTTCCAGATACGCCTGTTATTAAGAGCGCTGAAGCTGCTATTTTACTTCCGGCGTTCCTGAACGAACAGCCATCACGCTGGTCCTGCTGCAAAAGACGCTCACGTAGGAAACCCCTCCGGAGTCTTTCATCAACGTCCGACGATTGACGACGACGACTAGTGGAACGCCCTGCGTAAACCTGGATGACCATTGCGAATCGGAGTCAGACGTCTTCCCTCGCTCTACACTGAGTGATGGAGGAGTCCTCCGTATTCTTCTCCTTTGGCTGCTTTCTCTCTGCTCGTCGCGTTGTAACTCGTATAGAAACAAACGCCATTAACTCATGCACACAATCCTCACTCACACAGAGAATTTAACCAATTTTATCAATTACGTAAATTTTTTTATAATAATTTCAATCATTAAAAAAATGACAAGGTTAGTGAAATGCTTCGATATAGCAATAAAACTAAATTTTTTTCATATATGAACGGATATAATGATTTTTTACAGAGAAACCAAAGCTTCTGACATTCTGGGCCTTTCGCAGACTTTTTTCAATTGAAACAACATATCTTCATGAATTTTTTGGTTATGATCCGGATGATCAAACTTTCCTAAAACTTGATTTTAAAGCTTAAATGACTTATAACTTTCTTAAAACATATATATACGACATCAAAAATAATTTTTTTGAATAGTTTAGAAAATTTGCAGAAAAAAATGTTATATACCTCTATAGTGAAAAATGCTTCCCTGAGGATCTACAAATTAATGAAAGTAGCCAGAAAAAGCAAAAAAACATGATTTCATCAACTTTGACCCTCTGTAACTGGAAGATACTTGATGCAAAAAATCTGAAAAAATTCAGAGATACTCATATGTCTCTTAGGAACATTTTAAAAATTTTTTTCGATAGGGTCAAAAAATCGACCGCTCATTTGTCAGAGAACCACCCATATATATATATATATATATATGATGTATTTAAATGTAATATAAAACACAATACTTATCTGATTTTGTTCTCGTAATTCATTTTTTCCATAACCGTGTAAAGACAAAAATATTAATTAAATTTGGTATTGTTTTCAAACCTGTATTTACGTTATTCCTTAACAGTATTTAGCGATATCTACATTAATCAAAGCTAATTTTGGAACTCTCAATTTCGAACCCTTATATGGTAAAAATTCAAATCTATCTATCTATGAAAATATTAACGCGTAAACATCTTCACTTTAAGGGTCTGTTGGTCAGATTACCACTTCTTTAGTGTTACTTCTCCTATACCTTCGATTTTACATAAATTTCAATTTTTATTTTACCAAAAGAAAGTTATGATATCAATAAAAAAATTGGCAAGTTCTTTTATAAAATGCAATCCATTTGAAGTAAATAAATAAGCGTTTAAAAGGGGGAGGATTATAAGTATATATGTATTTATATAAACACATGACCAAATTGCAGTATGTGAAGAGGTATCGTCGGGTACAAGTAAAACATTGAATAATTGCGACTGCTACCACGTTGTGCGCATTCTAGCTGACGTTTGGTGGCCGATTACGATGATGCCGAATTTACCGTGGGAGATTAGGCCACCATTCTTCCGGTAAATTGGGCGTTGCGTGATGGGTTACAAACATGCGCAGAACATAGCGCCAATGTGTAATTATTCATTCTTCTTACATGTCATTATCACATGACAAATGTGCCCATAATATGTGGTAATATTATGTATGTCTAAAATTATAATGTAATTTAACAAGATTGTTTCGCATCATGAAAACTTTTTCTTTTATTTATGGAAGCAACGAGCGAATGTACAATCTACTCTACTTAGTAATTCAGTAAATATGTTGCTATCCTTATTTCATATATCATGTAGAACGCAATTTTTTTTACGGAAAAACTTGCCATCTCGTCCTATCATAGATAGCTATGGATACCATCTTCAAATTATGCAAGGTTAACCAAAGTAAGTTAATGACACACCGTTAGAAAATCTCTTAATCAATTTTTCATTCTATATGTATTTATTACTGTCCTTAACCAATTTTTGAAGAATTCAAACTTAGTCTTGCAATCATTCTAGGATTAATTTTTGGTTATTTGTATGTATGTTTTACAAAACTCTGTTATTGTTATCGGAAGATTAAACGAAGTTGATTAAAAATAATTGTAACTATTATTACATATTAAAAAAATGTTATAAAATAAATTTCTTTGACTCAAGTTCAAAAATATATCAAGCTTAAAAATTTTAAATTAATATTTATGTAGTTTACAGCTTTGAGTTTTAAATCTTTACTTAATTAAAACAGGGAATTTCTATTATTATTATTTGAGGCTATCGTTCTCACATTTTAATATAATGTTTTGAGTAGTACCCATTATAGGATAATAAGACGATAAATTAACTATATGAAACATTTTATGATATTGTTCATCACACTGACATTTAGTAGTTCATCGATTATCTATGATAGGACGGGACGGCAAGTTTTTCCGTAAAAAAAATTGCGTTCTACATGATAGAATTTGTTCCTGTTTTTTTTTTAACAGAATTTAAATATCATATATAATTGTATATAATTGTCCTCGACATAGATTTTTAATAAAATAAGGATAGCAACACATTTACTGAATTACTAAGTAGAGTAGATTGTACATCCGCTCGTTGCTTCCATAAATAAAAGACAAAGTTTTCATGATGCGAAACAATCTTGTGAAATTACATAATAATTTTAGACACACATGATATTATTACATATTATGGGCACATTTGTCATGCGATAATGGCATGTAAGAAAATCATACCATTCTATTACGTGTACCATAGGGTTAAATTGAAACTTTGAATAATAACGTATTGGCGCTACGTTCTGCGCATGTTTGTGACTCATCACGTAACGCCCAATTTGCCGGAAGAATGGTGGCCTAATCTCCCACGGTAAATACGGCATCATCGTGATCGGCCACCAAACGTCAGCTAGAATGCGCAGAACGTGGTAGCAGTCGCAATTATTCAAAGTTTTAATTGTACCCGACTGTACCTTTTCAAATACTGCAATTTGGTCAAGTGTTTATATAAATACATATATATTTATAATCCTCCCCCTTTTAAACGCTTATTTATTTATTTCAAATCGATTGCTTTTTATAAAAGAACTTGCCAATTTTTTTATTGATATCATAACTTTCTTTTGGTAAAATTAAAATTAAAATTTATGTAAAATCGAAGGTATAGGAGAAGTATCACTAAAGAAGTGGTAGTCTGACCAACAGACCCTTAAAGGATTCGAAATTGAGAGTTCGAAAATTATCTTTGATTAAAACAATGAAATAACCGTAAAGATAGAGTAAACTCTGAGAATTTTTGTGACATTAAAGTTATCAAAAGTTATGAAATGAATCTTTAATTCTTACATAGGAAGCAACGACGTTATACTTGCCAGTCTTTTACCTCTTAAAAGGTTCATTTGGCGAGGTGGGGGGTGCGGGAAGATTTCACTACTTTTAAATGGTATATAATACCTAAATTACAAAGAATCATTAACATCAACTAATTAACTAATACATTTAAAAAATTAATGTACATATGCTTATGTATTATTGGAATAATAATTATTTTTTCGACACCGTCTGTACAGAAAAAAGCTATGTTTGAATCATTATTAATCAAAAAAGAAACATCTAACGCGTAGTATTAGTTTGAAGGGATTTTAACGCAACTCAAATAATATAGTTTATGATAAACTTATGATCCACGCGAAGGTTATAATCTAGAAGAAACTAACGGTAGACTAATACTTCATAGCTTCTTTATAGCGATCTCTATATCCCCATAACTTGGTGCCAACCCACTTTCGTACTATAACTATGTCTAACCTGAAGTACTAATCTACTATTGGTTTCTGCTAGTTTATAACCTCCGTGTGGATCTCCGAGTTTATCACAAATTATATTATTTAAATCGCATTACAAACCTATAAAACTCATACTACGCGTGTGCAATAATATTTAATCTAAATTAAAACCTACAATAAGTTTCAAGTGAAAAAATGCATTTACAGAAAAGATGGTATTAGGATTAAAATACTATCAATGGATTTCACTCTGTCAGATAAGTATCTTTTAATCACCTTCAAATAAATCAACTTTATGATAATAGAATATGATTCTTTGTTTTAAAATAAATTATTCTCTCTCCGTTACAGGTGATCCCATGAAATTGTCGTAAAAAAGAAATTTATAAACAGCAGACTTTACTGAATCAACCTTATTTATCAGTGTAAGTAATATACAGAAAAATAAAAATAGAATCCAAAACTTATGTATATCATTTCTTGGAACTTAATCGATGAAAATACAACACTTTCACTAGCTTGTCACGTCACAAGAAAATTCTTTCCTTGTATAACCTGATAGTTGTATACCTTCGTAAGTTCTCGTTACCTTATACAAAACAAAACATGCTTTTCCCTTGGGAAAGTCTCGTTACATCTGGAAACTTAGTGTACTTGCTCTCTCAAAATTGGCAAAAACTTCTAAACCACATGTCTTCTTAACTTATATAATAATTATAAATGTTGCAAAAACATTTTTCACATCATTAGCTTCTCACAGGAATTCCTTCCTTTTATAATATGACAGTTGTGTAACCTCCTAATAGAAGTTCTGTAAAAACTTTCTTCAATACTTAAGTGAAGAAAATACAATACGCACACTTTAAACCACTTGACTTCTAAATTTAGTAATCATAAATCATAAATCTTGAATATTAAAACTGCAAAACTTACGTAAACTTATTTCACTTCACTATAAGCTTGTCACAGGAAAATTCATTGAATTTTTTTATCTACCCTGAACGTTGTGTAACCTCCAAATGGAAAAAAATATCTAAAATAAACAAAAATAATTAAACAAAGAATCAGTTCACAAAAAATTAATTTATATTGTATTGATTTATGTCGAAATAAAAGTAAATACTTATCTAATTGAATCCTGTTAGTCGTGTTTATGTTATTATTGTTAGGTATATGTACATATTTTTATCATTTGAGTTCTACCGGAATTTCTTATAAATGATTTATTAATCAAAGTCTATTCAAGCTTTCTTCAATCAAGTTTGATAATATGATACCATTAATAATAAGCAATGCATTGTTCATACGTAAGTGCAGATAAATATTAACAGTGAGGTCGATAGAAAGTATTATCTTGACTGAAAATCCTTCACTAATTTCACTTCGTCACAGGAACCTTCTATTTGCTGGTCTAAACTTGATAGATATTCCATCTATTCTTGTCAATCTAGTTCTTCCGGCATTTCTGATAAATAATTTGTGAATTTGTAAACAGAAAATTTGATTACACTGGATAAAAGTTGTTACAGTTCATATAGTGACTCATCCATTATTAAATGGATATATTTATTATTCTTGACAATTGTGTTCTTCCAGCATGTCTTATAAATAATTCTTGAATCAAAATAGTTTTTCACTTCACTAATTCCACTAATTCCACTTCGTCACAGGAACCTTCTTTTTCCTGGTCTAAACTTGAGATATCCAGCTATCGTCTAGTATATGACATTATAAACTTTCTTGACTCAAAGTACTTCTTTAATTTTACTGCGTCACAGGAATTATTGTCAAGCAATTATTGTCTGTTATAAATATTTCCCAATAAATTCATGTGAGACCGATAGAAAATATTACACATTTTTTGTTTTTTAAGATCACATGCCGAAAACTTCATTTTTTTTGTTCAATATTGACCAATGATGTTTGGCGCATAACCTCCTATATAAGAAACTTGTAAAAATCAGAAAAAAATAAAGATAACATTTAATCAAAGAATAAGTTTATAAAATTGTATAAATGACATATAATATATGATATATCATTTATTTATATATCATTTTTTCACTTGAATAGCTTGTCACGGAAATTCCCTTCCTATATAACTTGATAGTTGTGTAAGCTCTCAATGGAAACAAAAAATATCTGAAAAAAATACATTTAAACAAAGAATCGTTTTACAAAAAGTTTATTTTTATTTTACTGTTAGATATCAACATAAAACTGAATACTTATCTAATAAAATTCTGTTAGTCATGTTTATGTTATTGTAATCTATTATTAATACGAACTCGACTTATCGACTTAGTTATAATTAAAGTATCTAATTAGGTTAAATAGTTAATACTACTTTTTATAATATTTAATTAGAAACTGTTAACTAAACACGTTGATTATTTTATGATTGTATATAAACACTGTTTAATCTTGAAACATCGTCTGAATTTGCGCAGCATGTATATAAGTATATCTATACAATGCATGATGATGTATATAATACGGAAGTTCGTAGTACTGTTGTAACCGGAATTACATTAATTATTCAGTGTTCTCTCTCGAGAAGAATTGACCAGCCCGAACTTTCACTTTACAATAACTTTTGATAGACGCTATTATGCAAAATATGACCCTTATGTGATTTTGTAAGTTTTGTCGAAAGCTTCCATATAAGTGCTAATACGTACGAAACAATGCTCTTAATGCGAAGAAAACCATACGCCAAGGTTCCAACAGGGCAAGTTTAAAGTATATAAGGGTCTGGCTTGCGCCCGACGGCGGCGTACGTACTGTCGTACCTTGTACTTGCCATCGTGGCGTTACCGCGCCCCTTGATAGATATAGATAGGTATATATTGTAACGCTTTTTCTGATGTCAGTGAAGTCGCATTACTTTGTCGGCCTCGTCCTTGTCGGAATCTGCCGTGGATTCCCGGTAGGCGCCAGGCGCAATCCGCGTGTGTCAGACTCTCGCGACCCTTTGTGTGCAGGGCTCGTGGAGGACGAGGCTAAATAGATTATTAGTTGTTCTCGGCTAGTTCAGCCCCTGTACAGGTGGGAGAGAGGGTGGTTCGGATAATGGGTTCGCGAACTAAATGTCAAAGGACTGCCGAAGACTATTATTTATTTTGCCGTTCTTACTTACAATATCACAATACTTAAATTTCGCCAATGAGGTAGCCAATGAGATAGCCGGATACTCGCTCTTAGATAGCTCGACTCACGCACATATTAACTCTGACAACGAAACACAGATAGCAAAGGCAGCTTGACTCTCGCGCGTCTCGACGTTCACACAAATTTGTCCGCTTGGCTGTCCCGTTCATTCTAGCCCCTTTAGCTCCCGTTCGCACTTCACAATTATAGACGCGTGCGACGACGCTGTTCGTCACGCGTCCGTCTAAACTACGTTGGGACTCAGCGACGCTCGCGGTCCAACGACTTACGGCGACCTTCGCTCCCTGAATGAAATTAACGTCGGAAGAGTCCGCTTGACTCGCCGACCACTCTACTATCTAGCACTCGCACATTCACTGTTTCTACTTTCGCGCCACGAAGAGAGCTGATGTTCGCGATCAATAATAAAATACTTAAATCTCCTTAAGTAAGAGAAGACAGCCAAGATAGCCAGGTAGCCGCGCTCGCGGATGTTGACGCAATTCGCGAGACAAAGAAACCGATCTACACGTGGAACTCCGGTCAGCCCGCGAGGGAAACAAATATAAAAAACGGAAGCTAACCACTGACCTTTTCTTCAAAATCCTTGGGATGAACCTCACAATCCTCCTAGACAGCAGATAACCACGATTTATCGCACACAAAGAAAGCACTAGTATTCCCTCGGGAGTTGGCGCTGGAAGGTCCAAGCTGGAGCGTCTGGGGCAGGAGAGTGCCGGCTCGCTCTCGCTTAGCTCAGCTCAGACTCTCGCGCTCCCTCGCCGCCGTTCGTCGCGCTCGCCTATTGGCCGATTCGCTTGGGCCGACGGCCCGCGCTCTCGCGCCGCTGTAGGCTCGCGTGCCTCAATTCAAACGCTCGATCAAAGACAGCTATCGAGACCACACACAAACAATTAATCATTATCGAGATAACAAATAAATTGGGAGTACGATGAAACTCTCAGTGCTCCCGTCTGTCTTGGCCGTTGATTCTTGAAGCTCCTGTTTCATCGGGTGTGTTACACTGTTTTTTACTTCAAACATCCGGTGCCGGTGAGCAACCATTGCGCTGGTCCTGCTGCATCAGACGCTCACGTAGGAAGACCCAGCCGCACTCGTTCTCTGCGTCCGACGATTTACGATAACGAGTGGAATTGAATGCCCTGGAGTGAAGCTAGATAGTTGCGGTCACGCCGACCTTGACTTTCTTCCTCACCAACTCCTCCTCTCTCGCGAATTGGATGGGTAGAAGTCCGTCGTAATATTTGTCTTTCGCCGTCATCCCTCCGCTTCTCGCTCCGTTATTAAACAGAAATAATAAGCAAGCGCCATTACCCATTCAAATAAATCCCATTCACTCGACCTCGAGACGTCCCGGCAGTTCCTGGCGCTTGTACTGTGGTGAAATTTCAGCACGTTACAATATATATATGTGTGTGTGTGTGTGTGTGTGTGTGTGTGTGTGTGTGTGTACAAAACCATCAAAAGAAAATTCACGTTGATAAAAAATAATACTCTGTATGAAAACATCGTCTGTCGTCTGCAGAAAAACAACATGTACTAAAGTATATCTGTATAGCCCAGAATTACGTAGATGCTACATCACCGGATATCCGTCGAATAGTTGTTCTTCCTTGACGCGAATTAAGGAGCCCGAACTTTCACTTTACAATATCTTTCGATAGAAGCAATTTCACAAAATGTGACCCTGATGTGATTTTATTACTTTCGTCGCAAGCTTTCATTTAAGTGCTTATATGTAAGAAAAGAAGTTGTCACTGCGAAGAAAACCATACGACTAGTTTCCAACAGAGCAAATTTAAACTATAATAGGCTTTAGCTAGCGCCCGATGGCGGCGTACGTACTAAAGTACCTTATACTTGCCATCGTGGCGCCCCTTTAAACACATCAACATGGAAAATCTAAAACTCTGTGCAATAAAATGTGTAGGTAGTAAAGAACTTCGTATTAAGGGTCCATTGAACTGACAGCCATTTTTTTTAGTATCACTTGAATACCTTTGATTTTACGAAAATTCCAATTTTAATTTTTAGAAAAGAAAGTTGTGATATGAATAAATAAATTGGCAAGTTTCTTTTATAAAAAACCAATCGTGTTGAAATAAATAAATAATAAGTTATTAAAAATTAATAATAATTATTAATAACTATTAATAAATATATAATAATAAATAATTTAAATACGAAAAATAATATTTAGAATAAAAATTAATTAACATACTATACCGATAGCTTTTCCCAGGAGGAAGTTATAAAGGTTTCGATGTGCAATCTTTCGAATAAATTGTTATTTTTATCCCCACAAGGCCATTACATCGAAAAATCAACGTACAGTAATACTAATGTAGTTTATAATATTAAATGCAGTCACCATCCAACAGAGCTTGTCGTTAGGATTACCTTCTACTTCGTGAATAAGTAAATCGCAAAAGATTCAACAATATGATGGAGTAAGACCATGTTGAAATTTTTTTATGGAAAAACTTGCCGTCCCGTCCAATTGTATATGACGATGGATACATCTTCAAATGATATCTCTGCTTAACCAAAGTGATTAATTTCTGCATTCAAATGTAGAAAATTTCGTGATAATTGTAAGCTTCATTTTTATTTTTTGTGTTTTTTATTTTTATTTATATTTTTTATTTTTATTTTTGAATAACCACGAAGTGGACGGCAAGCCAAACAGAAAGGTCTATTGGATAGTGGCTGCATTTAATATTCTAAACTGCATTAATATTATTGTACGTTGATTCTTCAATATAATCGCCTTGTAGGGATAAAAGTCGAAACCCATCGAAACCCCATCGAAACCCTTACAACTTCTTGCGAAAAGCTATCGGTATAGTATATTAATTAATTTTTATTCTATATATTATTTTTCATATTTAAATGCTCATTTATTTATTTATTTCAACACGATTGGTTTTTTATAAAAGAAAGTTCCCAATTTATTTATTGATATCACAACTTTCTTTTCTGAAAATTAGGATTGGAATTGTCGTCAACTCAAAGGTAGCGAAGTTAGATTTATGTTGATATTAAAAATTGGTATAGAGAAACTTTCCCATATTGCACAGCAAACATTATTATAAAAATATGTTAGTTTCCCACTCTTAATATTCTAACATTAAGCCTTTCAGTGTATTGGGTTGCACTCGATAATGAATGAATGTGACTGCATATTCTTATACTTAGCTGCAGGGCATTGTCGCGGACCTTTACTCATTTTGCTTGATTATAATTTTATTTTATTCATAATTTTTCGATATCACAAATGCTAATAATATAAGTTTATATAATATTCGATTACCATGAATGGCTTCATAAACCAATTTCTTTCAACTGTTTTCAATGTAATAATTTACATTTACTTATAATATATTTTCAGGGAAAACACTGCATACTTGATGTAAGTGGCAATGCTATCAAAAGATTGTACGCAGCTGAATTGTATCCAATAGCATTATTTATTAAAGTATCATCACCAGATTCAATATCGTAAGTATTGCGAGTGCATAATTACTAATAAATGGAACTCAAATTATAAAAGAGCGAATTGATAATAATGTGTAACTAAAGTCAAATATCAATTTGGCTCTTTTTTCAAGTATTCCGAATTTTGGTTTTTCGTAAGTATTCCAAAACATGTAGTTTAATGCAAATTTGATCACGACAGGTTGTGAAAGTCGTAAAGAGCCCTAAGACATGAAACGTATGCTCCAAATTTAGAAGTAGTAAATGCTTTAAATATCAGAGGAAGTTTAAAACAGTGAGCACATGCTCATTTCAAAGTTTCGCCAGGGTTCCTCCTGTGAAAGGAGCTTCGAGCTTTCGTAAAGGATAAACTTAGTCTAGTTAATGTATAAATTATATTACAGATCAGCATTTGAAAGGCTTACTAAAAAATTCCTGAATAATTTCGCTTTAGTCAAATTCGCTACTTTATTTCCCTATTTAATTCCCTGTGTTTAAACCTTGTATACGTTGTCTTGAGAAGCTTGTTTCTGAAAAATAAGCATGACATGAACCACTTTCTTTTTCTTTTATTTATGCAGCCTTTTTAAGTCCACGCCTTTTCCATCTTTTTGGACACCTTAGCAGGTTTTCACCGCCTAAAGGTAATGTTTTACTTTAAATATATTAACAATAAAATCCACGCAGAGTGAAACCTCGTCGAGCGGTTTTCCCCGCCCAGCGTTAAGACTCGCACTCAATACAACTATTATTGCATTTATTTTAAAATTCGTTTAAACTCATATATAATTTCATTTCGCACTAATGCACAGTTGCAAAACTGTACATTACACTGGAGATCCTACCGAGGTTTCTCCCGCTCCCCAAAATCCAACAAGTGGTTTTCGCTCCGCGATCAATTTTGTTTTATTAACAGTAGTTTAAGTTTTCCCAATCCCTAATTGAGCTCCTAACTCAATAGCGTGAGGATAATTTTAGTGACCTGTAGGTAATTCTATTATAAAAAAAATCAATAGAAACGTGTCGGGAAAAGTGCAATAGTACACGCATTTCAAACGACGCGACGCGCGCTGGTAACACGGCCGCGCGCGCTTGAATTTTTAGTCAGCCGCAAAGCAAATGAACTCGGCGTAAGCCCGTCACATCACGCGCCATTACTCGAGAGCATCGAGTCCTCTTTACGCTCTCTCTCAGTACATTTGGACAGCTTAGGCTAGGTTAAATGGCCACAGATCAAGTGTGTGGGAAAAATTGAACCAGCCTTGCCACAAATAGTTAGCTTCTTGACTACTGCATTTATAGTTAACTAATATCACCATAGTGTCAAAACACATGAAATTAACAATTTTTTTTACTTTAAAAATAATTACCACAAGCTTCTTTGCTCTAAGGACGGTCAAAAGTTCACACACTTGTATCGAGTCACTTCCGAGTCCTAAGATAGGAATAAAACGTTGGATGTTTAACAGATTGCAGCTTCAACGTCATTCATTGAAAACAAATTTATTTTTAACGCAAAACAAATTTATTTTTATTTTTTATTTTTTTACTTCTAACGGAGTCTCGATCTACGAACAAGCGTTAGCACCTTTCACACATTTACCCCAACACAAACTGATCTTTATTCTAGCCATTTCCCCATCCCAAGGAGTTGTACTCCAAAACGGAGCACCCCTAGTGTAACTGATGACCCAGTAAATTTGTTATTTTATACGCACAAACACAGCACTGAGGTACACAAACTATTAAGTAAACAGGAAAAATCCAGCCGGGTCTCGTGGACCCATTAGTTAAAGCATTCACGCTTGACACAAAAAGTTAATGCAAATTAACATACTTCACTTTATCACTCAATCACTACTTGTTGGCAAAACTCAAGTGCGATACTGGAGTTGAGTGTCGACGCCTAGTCCAAAGTCCCATACCGCCCAAACGATCACACGAATCAATTTATTTGCATTCATGAATTGCATAACGACACTACCTTCATTTGATGGCAAACAACCTCTGCTATGAGTCTACATACAAAATCTTCGAAATGCCAACTGTCACCACCAGGAGTAAAAAACCAGTTCATGAACACCGTGTTACAAAAATTAATGGGAGCAGTGAAAAAAAACTTAAATAATAAAAAATTGGAAACATCAATGACCTCATCGCTCATCTCAAACAACGATTTGGACCGGGACCTGATTTCAGCTATTAGAACAATAAAACCTCATAAACTCAGACTTAAAAGAAGGTTACATTCCAAAAATCAACGTAAACAACCACAAAGTTTTGATAGGAGACGGTGTGGTAACAAATGAGGACAACACATGCGAGATCCTTGCAATCAACACAGACGTCAAAGACGTCACCATTGAAGTGAACTCCATGGAACTTATACCGTTCGAAACAGAAGCCACATTCTTGCAAGAAACAGATAGTGACTAGGACGGAGAAAGAATAACATACACTAATCAGAGAATACAAGAATTAAAGAGAACCATCAGAAAAAGCCATCTCAATAAGTTGATGCCATCTCAAATAGTTGATAGAATAATAAAAGACTACACAGATAGATTTTTATTACCTGGTGATCAACTACCGTGCATGGATATGATACAATATCATACACATTTAGAGGACAATATACCAAACAATTTAGATACCCTCCGAAACACAAGGAAGTAGTGCGAGAAAGTGTCGAGAAAAAACTAGAAGAAAACATAATAAAAGAATAGAACTCTCCATGTAACTCACCAATCTGAATTATACCCAAAACGCCAGATAGCAAAGGTAACCCAAGATGGCGTATGATTTCAGACTTCATAGAATTAAACAAGAAAACAATAATAGATGCATATCCACTGTCTAACATCACAGACATCATGGATTAACTAGGAAGAGCCATCTACTTCTCAATCTTTGACCTAGCAAATGGATTCCAACAAATCCAAATGGCCCCTGAAAATTGCTACAAAACAACCTTCTCCACTATAAACAGACACTATGAATACACCAGAATGCCAAAAGGTTTACGCAATGCCACGGCAACATTCAAACGCCTTATGGAGAAAGTTCTAAAAGGCCCACACAACATAGAAATGTTGGTATACCTAGACGATGTAATATTCTACAGTATAGATCTATAGGAACATGAACAGGAAGATGAAAAGAGCGACGATGGCTCAATCGGTAGAGTATCAGGCTAGAAATCCAGAGGTCCTGGGTTCAAGCCTGACTCTTGGCGATTTTGGGAACACCTCTTTGTTTACATAAGAGTCTATACATCTGATTTCCAGTGGTTCGGATTCCACTATGTACAACGTGTATATTTCACTGTACATAAAACTGTAAGTCCCCGTTTCCTTGCGGATTTGCAAGTTTCTCAATAGTGGACTCAATGCACTAATTGAGGACTCGCAAAAACGCAGGGAATGAGAATCGCTAATACCGACAGGAAAGGCAACTTAAAACACACAAACAAAAAAAAACAGAGAATAAGGGAAATACTGGACGAGCTAAGAACAACACAACTAGATAAAATAGTATTCTTCAGAAAAGAAGTAGCATTCCTGGGACAAATAATCAGTGCCGAAGGAATAAGACCAAACCCGCAGAAAGCAGAAGCCAATTCAAAACTTCTAACACCAAAGAATGATAAAAACATCAAAGAAATACTAGGCATGTTCTGCTGCTACAGGAAATACAACAAAACTTCTCTGACGTAGCAAGATTACTACAGAAATTAGTATCATCTAAAGTAAAATTCGAGTGGACACAAGAATGTGAAGATAGTTTCAAAACAGGACTACTAGTCCGGGAGTCAGGGAGTTCAAAACCATTTAGAACCAAAAAAGAGACAATTGAGGCCAATCATCTAAATAGAGTGCTAATAAAAACAAAAATATTACAAGGACTTACAACTGAACAAAAATGAGACCACAACTGCAACCCAAAACGAAGCTTCAACAATAAAACTCAATCAACAACTCCGAATCCACCAACAATTCGATCAGAAATATATATTGTAACCAATAACGACCACAAAAACCCGAGACTATTTTGCCTCCTACGATGGGATGGAGAAAATGAGTCATTCTTCAGAGATTTCGCACAATTTGACGAAATGGTATACTACAACACTGTACGAGACAAAACAGGCAGACTCTGCTATGGCTACGTGCAATACTTCAACCAACAGGATGCTGAAAAAGCAAGGATAACTAGCGACCCCATCTACAAGACCATCTTTGCTGAACCCAGAAAGAGCCTAAGAAATCATCAAAACATAATGGAAATTAAACTCTATGTACCTTGTGCCAAAAGCATCAGCACAGAAATACACACTTTGCACGATCAAACGTACCACAAGCAACAAGCATGAATCACAAACATCGAACGCCAAAATACAAGTCAAAATACATTCTCGAACAAACCGGAAATGCAACACACTAAACAAACCCCAAAAACAAAAGCATCTAGAAAAGTCTCCAACGCCAAAACCAACGCAGCAATTCAACCAAACGAACATTTACTCAACGCCAGACCCACAATTGACAATGCAATAGACATAGACACAATAAACAAAATACTTTATAGAAATAAGCGAAAACATAAAGTTAGATAGCGACGATATAAGCGTAGAATAACTCAGGGACCACAAATTCATCATTACAGTATAAATACGAACCAAATAGCATACGTTAAATTAACGTCATAAACAAAATAAAACCAAAAGATAATAAACCAACATATTATTTTCTTATTCAGATGGATGGACTGGAAAAACTTTTTGGTTTACGACCTGTTAGACGAAGAAGGAGCGGACGGAGGGATACTGCCACTCAGACCATGGCGCATAACCGACATGGTCTACCGGAGAAACAGCTCTGTCGAAATCCGTTTTATAGGTAACCCGGAAGGACTCTTGAAAAAACTCCAGTCATGTAGAGAATCCAATATCACTAGCAAGGAGGAACATGATTACAATTAAATACAGGGACTAAAAGAGCACGACGACAGAGCTCCAGCTGCTGTAAGCAGTTGAGGATCCAATAAAAGTTAAGCTTCAGCCTGAACCCGCAGGGTGGGGAGACCAATGACATCCTCCGCATTCGACCAAAAGGCACAGGATGGAAGTAATCTTTCTTGGAATCAAAACACAATTGGAGCAGAATCTAAGTGCCATCGGTCAGTGCAATATGACGAACGCAAAGACGTATCGTCAGATGCTCACAGTGCAATATGATACTCAAGGTCATCTAGATTACGTACTCGCCCTCCATAACGCCTACGTGGACAAAGCAATATCAGCTTCACCAGCTAAACTACCACCGAGCGGTAAGATGTCCGAATCATCTGGCTCGAGATGACGGCATAGAGGGGCTAATATTTTGTGTCTCGGTCCCTATGACGGAAAGCCAGGACGCCACAATACACCACTTTACAGAATTCGGAGCCCTGGACCACATATACTTTACACTATACTTTTGCCTGGACATGGCTCGAAAAGGCATTTGTACAATAAGTATCTGGCCTTCGTCCAGTACTTTGCAAAAGAAGACGCAAGGACAGCAATGGATAAATGTAACGCCAGATACAGGACTCCACGCTGGTGTACGCCCAAAAATTAACGCCGAGGGCAAGCCGTACAAACAAATGCATGCCCTCTGCAAGAAGGATTTCGACTCCTGTCAAGCAGCGGACCAATACAGGTCCTGCCAGAAATGCCAGTGCAAACAACAGTGTAGTGCAAAATATAAAGGCTATAAAATATTGGCTTTGGAAGTTACAGCGAGAACCCCACCTTCCTTCCAATCATATACCTCAGACTATTCATCTGAAGATTCTGGTAAGTTTACACTACATAGGTATTTTACTATTCTCGAATGCTAGCAATTTTTTCAATGTTAAAAAAGTTTGAAATTAATAAATTTAATTTGAAATAAATTAATTTAAATATTTGATGTAATTTAGTTATTCCAGAAAGCTGAGAGACCATTTGAAACTTTTAATTATAAAAATAAATTTCTTATTGTCGAAGCACTTGTAAATTGAATATGTATATATAAATATAGAAATTATATATATATATATATATATATATATATATATATATCTAATTCATTATTATTTTTTAAAGAACCATGTATTCATTAAATGAAGCAGCGAAAGCATCTCTATATCTTCCTACGAAAAAAATGAAGGTTTTGGGGATAAAAAAATATAAAATTACAAAATTGAAGAAAATCCGATCCAAATACGGATTAAAAATTGTGGCTTTTTTAGACAACAGCTTTGATCTATTTTTACCAACACGAGTCAGCATGCTGTTAGTGGACGATGCAGCGGCCTACACTCTTATTGATGACGACATATGCACCCGAGATGTCTGCATCAAATACTTGGGTGACAATTTAATTGAATTCAACAAAATTTTATTTTAATTTTAAGAATTTTTTAGTTTAAGAAAAAAAATGCTAAAAGGACATTCAATAAAAGAAATTGCTGTCCATAGTTTTCATGTAGTAAAAAATAAGATCATGCATTAATTGAATTTGACTAAATTCTTTTATTATTTTTAAAAATAAGTGCACAAATGTGCGTGTGGTAACATCTTAATACAGTATTAATAATTATATTAGATTGCAAGTATTATTATATCAACTCATCGGTATTCGTTAGCATATTTAGGGGAAGAAGCGCTTAAAATAATAGATGGTATGTGACTCTATCACTCGAATGTATATTATATAGATTAAAAGCATGAATCTATCGCTCTACTCGAGTCAAAAATAATTTTAGAATATAGGCTCTGCACTGCATATTCTCACAATGGAGATCTGTATGCAGGCAGGCCTCAAAAAAATAAAGAGAGAAATATAAATTTCTCTGTTGGCGTTTCGTCCCAGCTGTCAGAGTGGACTCCTCAGTAAGGCTCTGACAGCTTCCTTAGACGCCCGTAACTTCGAAGAGAAGCGGCATTTATATGGTCTCGGCCTGCGTTTTCTCTTGCAAGAGAGAACTCCAGCATAGAGAAAAAGGCAGGTCGCCACCTAGCGGACACTTATAAGAGCTAGTGTCAAAATTTAGATGGTATGTGACTCTATCACTCGAAAGTATAGTATATAGATTAAAAGCATGAATCTATCGCTCTACTCGAGTCAAAAATAATTTTAGACTATAGGCTCTGCACTGCATATTCTCACAATGGAGATCTGTATGCAGGCAGGCCTCAAAAAAAATAAAGAGAGAAATATAAATTTCTCTGATGGCGTCTATACCATCTAAATTTTGACACTGGCTCTTATAAGTGTCCGCTAGGTGGCGACCTACCTTTTTCTCTATGCTGGAGTTCTCTCTTGCAAGAGAAAAACGCAGGCCGAGACCATATAAATGCCGCTTCTCTTCGAAGTGACGGGCGTCTAAGGAAGCTGTCAGAGCCTTACTGAGGAGTCCACTCTGACAGCTGGGACGAAACGCCATCACAGAAATTTATATTTCTCTCTTTATTTTTTTGAGGCCTGCCTGCATACAGATCTCCATTGTGAGAATATGCAGTGCAGAGCCTATATTCTAAAATTATTTTTGACTCGAGTAGAGCGATAGATTCATGCTTTTAATCTATACGCTTAAAATAATGCTTACAGTATATAATTAGCTTTAGATATACGTGTATTTTTTAAGAATTCTTGCTAATTTTAAGAAATATTACTGTAAATATATAATCTTAGAATAAGAATTTTTTTTATAAAAAAACTTTGAATTTTGAAAAAAATCAATTAAAATAAAGATTTTTATATTTTAACATTAATTCATGTATTTTATTTACTTATCTCTATCTTTAATAAATATTCTTTTAATTATAAGGAGAATCGCGGTCTGGCACTCGGGCACTGTGGTGAGGGCACTCACAGTCGCGGGCTAGGCGCTGCGGCATTGTTTATATTTATAATAATTAACGCGGATATTTTAATTAATAATTTAACATATTATTATAAAATAGTGTGAAATGTGAAATATATAAAAAAAGAATTCCTGTGACAAACTAGTAAACTGAAGAAAGTATTTTTATTCGGGAAAAATTTAGTATTAAGTTTAGAAAAACAACTGGTTTAGACAGAGTGCAAGTTTTCGATTTTGATTCCATCTATTAAATGTATCCGTTTAATAAAGGGTCATTAAATATATAAACTTTGACAACTCTTGTGCAATCATAAGTGTTCATGCTATCTACGCCACTAAGTTTAAAACTTAATTAGTGAGTTAACCTGATCGGTTGAATTAATTATAGGGATTCCATCACAATTTTAAAACGTTTATTCGTTGGACTACTTTTGTAATAATCAAAGATTAAAGCTTTGAAAATTTAAAAACCTAAAGCTGGTCCAATGGATAAACCTGAAACTTGTTATAGAAACTGTGTGACTAATTTACTTAATGAAAAATTAGTTCTTCTCAATATTCAAGAAGTACGTAGTACAACCAGATCCAGAATACGGATGAGCGTTCCTTTTCCTTAAGGAAAAGAATACCTTCTGCTATCTTACAGGTAAAAAGAACACATGAGCTGTCAAGCCTATCAGTCCCATTTCGTTTTGGCGGATGCGGATGCATTTCAGGCGATCGCACTTATTAGTAATACAATGACTACACTGATTATTATCGAACTGTTGGAAATACCAGTTATTACTTGATCGTTTTCGACTTCGGTTATGAATTTTGCATATCGATCATGTATGCTTTCCAGAGTTAGTGGAGAATTGAGTTTGGCGGTTGCAAATTTCTATCTAATATTTGAGAAGAATAAACCATTATTGATGGCTGTTAATTTGGAAAATATATCTTTAGATCGATTTAGGTAATATATAGAAATATATTCGGTATATATAAATATTCGACTGATGCACCGAGCTGTTTCATTCCCATAAGCGTCGTATGGCCTCGTCGGGCCGAACAGCTAGGTAGTATTCGGATGTCGAGTGCGTCTTGATGCAGTAGTGTTGCTCTCCTACACAGAGTATTTGTATAGTTGTTTATCTAAGAAATGAGAATAGCCAGCTGTCCATGGAGTTTAGATGAATTCAATGGTGCGTTGGATGGAGTGTACATGTGATGTGATATTTTTTTAGATTATCTTGGATTGGTTGATTAAACAGTAGATATTGGCATGCCGTATCTACTTATCCTATAGTTTGTGTAATATCTGCTAACGTTCGTACTCGTCGTCCATTTGGTTGAAATATTTTTTCATACGAGCGGTACTGTTATCAAGTGCTCTCATGGAGTTGCTTATCTTCATTACCATATTGTTATTTTATGCTTGATGATGTGTGCGTCCTCGTGAGGTAGTTTTGCTAATTGGACTTGTCCTGTAAATAGTTTATTGATTTGGTTGATTATAGTTTCTCCGTCGGCATCAGTTAGGGTGTCGAATAAGCTGCGGCTTGTACTACCGATGAAGCCGAATGGAGCGCTACAATTGCGTATTCAAATCCATTTTTTGTTAAAAAAATTTGCTTCGAAGATATCGATAAAAAACTGATAAATCTGTTTAAAGTACATTTTTGAAAAATCGTGAATTTTAAATATTTTAATTAGGACAAACTTGTGGAAAGAATCTACTACACTTGTTACAGAGCAATTTCATGAGATATCTTACTGAAAATACGACATAAAAACCATTTTACAAACCGTTTCTTTTCTCAAAAGTTATTAATATTTCATTGTTTTAATCAAAGATAATATTCGAACTCTCCATTTGGATCCCTTATATGGTAAAAATTCAAATCTATGTATCTATGAAAATATTAAAGCGTAAACATCTTCACGTTAAGAGTCTGTTGGTCAGACTACTATTTCTTTAGTGCTACTTCTCCTATACCTTCGATTTTACATAAATGCAATCGATTTGAAATAAATAAATAAGCGTTTAAAAGGGGGAGGATTATAAATATATATGTATTTATATAAACACTTGACCAAATTGCAGTATGTGAAGAGGTACAGTCGGGTACAAGTAAAACTTTGAATAATTGCGACTGCTATTACGTTGTGCGCATTCTCGCTGACGTTTGGTGGCCGATCACGATGATGCCGAATTTAACGTGGGAGATTAGGACACCATTCTTCTGGTAAATTGGGCGTTGCGTGATGGGTCACAAACATGCGCAAAACATAGCGCCAATATGTAATTATTCATTCTTCTTACATGTTATTATCACATGACAAATGTGCCCATAATATGTGGTAATATCATGTTTGAATGGAAAATTTGATGGAAAAACTTGCCGTCCCGTCCTATCATAGATAACGATGGATACCATCTTCAAATTATGCAAGGTTAACCAAAGTAACTTGTTAATGAAACACCGTTAGAAAATCTCTGAATCGATTTTTCATTCTATATGCATATATTACTGTCCTTAACCAATTTTTGAAGACTTCCATCTGAATCTTGCAATCATTCTAGGCTCAATTTTTGATTATTTGTATGTATGTTGTACAAAACTCTGTTATTACTATCGGAAGATGATTAAAAATAATTACAACTATTATTACATATTAAAAAAATGTTATAAAATAAACTTCTATGACTCAAGTTGGAAAATCTATCAAGCTTAAAAATTTTAAATTAATATTTATGTAGTTTACAGCCTTTAGTTTTAAATCTTTACTTAATGAAAACATGGAATTCCAATTATTATTATTTGAGGCCATCGTTCTCACATTTTAATATAATGTTTTGAGCAGTACCGAATATAGGATAATAAGACGATAAATTAACTATATTAAATATTTTATGATATTGTTAATTACACTGACATTTAGTAGTTCATCGATTATCTATGATAAGACGGGACGGCAAGTGTTTCCGTAAAAAATATTGCGTTCTTTCTTTTGGTAAAATTAAGATTCTTTTGGTAAAATTAAAATTGAAATTTATGTAAAATCGAAGGTATAGGAGAAGTAACACTAAAGAAATAGTAGTCTGACCAAAAGACTCTTAACCTGAAGATATTTACGCGTTAATATTTTCATAGATACATAGATTTGAATTTTTACCATATAAGGGATCCAAATTGAGAGTTCGAAAATTATCTTTGATTAAAACAATAAAATAAACGTATACATAGAGTAAACTCTTAGAATTTTTGTGACATTAAGGTTATCAAAAGTTATAAAATTAATATTTAATTCTTATATAGGAAGAAACGACCTTATACTTGCCAGCCTTTTACCTTTTTAAAAGGTTTATTTGGCAGGGGGGGGGGGTGCGGGAAGATTTGACTACTTTTAAATTGTACATAGTACCTAAATTACAAAGAATTATTAACATCAACTAATTAAGTTATAAATTTAAAAAATTAATGTACATATGCTTATGTATTATTGCGATAATAATTATTATTTCGACACCATCTGTACAGCAAATAGTTATTTTTGGATCATTATTATTCAAAAAAGAAATATCTATCTTTTCCATACCACCCTCGAGGTAAATAGAATGGCGCGTTTTTTTTTCCTTTATTAGCACTAAATTTTGTGTTAAGTAGTTATTATTTTAAAATTTGAACCTAATCCCAAAATACTTGTTATTAATTAATTTCCTTTCTCTAGAAAACATGTATTTGTACGTTTTCTGGAAAGCTATAATTTGTCAGAGAATCATCCACATATAATATAGGTTGTAAATTGTTACAAAACTTTTAAACTCATTTTTAATTTTCAGATAACAATAATGCCGAACCAGATGATTATTGATGTAAATGGTAATAATATTGAAATTATTATGTGCTATATGATAACCAGGAGACGATAGGAAAAGTTATGAACTATTCATATACACTTAAACAACTTAGAAACTTTCATGCATGAGCGATGCATATTCTTGATACTTCACTAGCTTCTCACAATAGAAAATAATTTTTTCCTTATATAAACTGAATATTCTCTGAACCACGAAAATAAAACACTCTTACTATCTATTCATAAGAATTCTTTTCGTCGCACAGCCTTAGAGTCTATCTCCCAGGAGACGATAGGAAAAGTTAACATAAGCACTTCTACAAGTGTAGAAACTTTCTTGCGTGGAAGATTGAATATAATCCTAACACTTAACCAACTTGTCACATCACAAGAAAATTATATAAACAGGAAGTTCTGTATAAATTTTCTTTGATTCTTGAACGATGAAAATACAACACTTTCACTAGCTTCTCATCAGGATCCCTTTCGACATACAGCCTGAGAATCTACCTCCCAGGAGACGATAGGAAAAGTTATGAATTATTCATATACACTTAAACAACTTAGAAACTTTCATGCATGAGCGATGCATATTCTTGACCCTTCACTAGCTTCTCACAATACAAGACAACTTTTTCCTTATACTGAATATTGTCTATGTTGAAACTTTCTTCGATTCTTGAACCAAGAAAATAAAACGCACTAGCTATTTGTAAGGATCCCTTTCGACGTATAGCCTGAGAGTCTATCTCCCAGGAGACGATAGGAAAATTTAATAATTGTTCATAAGCACTTCCACAATTGTAGAAACTTTCTTGCGTGGAAGATTGAATATAATCCTAACACTTAACCAACTTATGACATCACAAGAAAATTATATAAACTGGAAATTCTGTATAAATTTTCTTTGATTCTTGGACGATGAAAATATAACACTTTCACTAGCTTCTCATCAGGATCCCTTTCGACGAATAGTCTGAGAGTCTACCTCCCAAAAGACGATAGAAAAAATTACATTTCCACTTCAAGAATGTAGAAAGTTGCTTGAAAGGTGAACCCAGGAGACGATAGAAAAAGTTACATATTCACTTCAACAACGTAGAAACTTTCTTGAAAGATGAATTCTTAAAACTTTACTAGCTGTCACATCACAGAATATTTATTTCTTTATATAATCTAATAGTAAAAAAACCTGAAAAATAAAAGGATATATTTTAACAAAGAATCAGTTCATGAATCTTTCATGTATTGTATACTTAAAAAAAAAGTACAACTAAATACTTATCTAATTGGAGGCTATTAGTCTTGTTTGTGAAACATTTTTCATTATATCTGTCAGTTTTTAAATATTTCATCAAACCCAGCTTTATAAATTGCATATTATGTTAAAAATAAAATCACTTTGGTACTTTATTTTGTACAATACTTATTTTTCTTTAACACTGCATATGTGTTATTGTATTGAAAAATCAAAAAATGTGAATACACCATCGTCTGCTCTTCTGCACACTTGATGAACTGTATAGATGCAAGCAATAGTATACGTAGAGCTGACGTCACGAACTATGACGTACTTCCGGGGAGAACATTTTTCGCCACGGGAGAAGAATTTTCACGGAGAAGAATTGATGACCCCGACCTTTCACTTCACAATATCATTTGATACAAGCCATTTCACAATATATGACCCTGAAGTGATTTTGCTAGTTTTATTTCAAGCTTTCATTTGAGTGCTCATAAGTGAGAAACAAAGCTCTTAATGCGAAGAAAACCGAATGTCACATCTCCAACAGGGCCTATGAGACGTATATAGGGTCTGGCTATAGCGCCCGACGGCGGCGTACGTACTGAACGTACCTTATATACTTGCTATTGAGGCGCTACCGTGCTCCTTGATTTATTTGAAAATTGCAACTGTAAACTTATTTCTAATACCGTGCAACACGTATACCAGTGGAAAAATTTTGTTTATGGGGAGTAATTACGCGGGTAACCCTCATTCGACCGCTCTGTGCGAGAGTCTGTACACCGGTGTAATAAAGGCTAAGTTTCCTCTCTGGCATTTTTCAAATCAACAATTTTTACATTAAGATTTTTATTAACGTACCAACATTCATGCGTAAGGCGCCTTAATACTTTCAAAACTTGAATCACAAAAATCGGAGCATTTTCACTTTTATCATTTCACAATCTTACAAGTGACAATTATTAAACTAATCTTGTTATCTCAAGAAGTTACCATTCGATTTTTGTCATTCAAATTCTGTTGAATTCAGCCTTTTGTGTAGAATTAAGTGCCTGTTGAAAAACGATTAATTTTGCAAATTTTAATTTTTTTGAATGCAGCATTTTTGAATACGAAACATGTGGCTTGCACATGCTCAGTCGCCAGGATCACTCTACACCCACACAAATTTTTTCACCATAGTTTTTGATGCTGAAGTTTTTTCGACCCACACTCTCAGCATCGACATTTTTATCTGAGACACACAGTATGTATACGTATATGTATATGTATATATGTATACAAAAGGTAAGACCTAGGCAAGTATAAGTTTTCATTTTTGAAAACAAAATTTAATGTTTAGATTGTATATTTATGTTGATTGCATTAAGATATAAAATATATGTTAGTAACCAGTATTGTACTTTCTATGTTTTAAATAAACTATTCAAATACTAGAAAAACGTTATAAGAAATATTTTGATATTCTTATATGGTATTTTTTATATCCACTAAACTCCTAAACAGTTCTGAAATCTCTCTAAAAAAACCTTTATAAAAGGTAAGACCTAGGCAAGTATAAGTTTTCATTTTTGTAAACAAAATTTTGTAAGAGACATGCAGGTTATCAATGAATATAGTCGGTTGGATCGGAAAATACGAGGATTTGAAAAAAAGTAAATTTCGCTTTTTTCCATTGCATCACTGGATTTTGTAAAATCTAGAGATTTTTCACTTTCTTCAAATGCTATTAACTTTTGATCCAGTCGTACGTTTTCAAAGTTTAATAGCTAAAATATAAGCTCTTTTTTCTACTTTTTTGCTTATGACACCAAGTTTAAAATTTATTATATAGTGTGCTATATATATGCTTTTAAAAAACGATTTATTTGTAAAGCATAAATATAGCTCATCATAAACGAAAAGAGAAAACGCTTCGAGTATTTAAAAAGTACAAAAAAAGACCTTTATTTGACGTATTGAACGTTTCAAACGGATGCTTGGATGAACAGTTCGAAGGATTTTGAGAAAAAACAGTAAAATCGACTGATTTCGTAAAAACCTGAATCCAAGTGCGTCGCCTTCAAACGTGCGAAACTTTTGATCAGTGCATCCGATTCAGACAGATGATTTATATCCAAATGAAAGATCTTTTCAAGTACTTTATTATGGCTCTGCATTGCCTGCGCTTGTGAGTACTTAATTTCAGTGCATTGAGTCCACTATTTTTAAGTACTCGCGCAGAGCAATGGGGACCTACAGTTTTATGTACATTGAAATATACACGATGCACACAGTGGAATCCGAACCACTGGAGCTCAGATGTATAGACAATTACGTAAACAAAGAGGTGTCCCCAAATCGTCGAGAGTCAGGATTGAACCCAGGACCTCTGGATTACTAGCCCGACACTCTACCGATTAAGCCATCGCCGCTGTTCAACATGTATTCTTACAGTATCCTTACAGGTAATAATCCACAAAGATTACATCGAACCTTACAAGAAAGCGTAGTAAAAGCTTCTGAACTCTTTCTTTGAATCGGAGAACTTTTTTTAGTCTGTACGGGAAGATTACGGAATCTGACTTGGTAGTTTTCCGAAAGCAACTTCGAATCGCTTTAGAGAAGCTTACGGAATCGGTTGCAGCATTCTTTCGGGAAAGATTGTCGAAAGATTGGATTGAATCAATCACGTAAGCTTTAGGGTAGCTTCTCGACAGCTTGTTAGCAACAGTCCGAATGAACATTCTTTCAACCTTACCTTGTATTCTTTCAGTATCCTTACAGGTAATAGTCCACAAAGATTACATCGAACCTTACCAGAAAGCGTAGTGAAAGCTTCTGGAATCTTTCTATGAATCGGAGAACTCGGAATTTTTTTAGTGTGTTTGGGAAGCTTGCGCAGACTTACTCGGTTGCTTGCTAGAACCAAATTCGAACTGATTTAGTGAAGATTACAGAATCGGTTGCAGTATTCTATCGGGAAAGATTGTCGAAAGATTGGATTGAATCTTTCACGTAATCTTTAAGGTAGCTTCTCGAAAGCTTGTTGGCAATAGTTGAAATGAACATTCTTTCAACCTTACCATGTATTCTTTCAGTATCCTTACATGTAATAATCCACAAAGATTACATCGAACCTTACCAGAAAGCGTATTGAAAGCTTCTGGAATCTTTCTTTGACTCGAATCTTTTTTTAGTCTGTACAGGAAGCTTACGGAATCTGACTTGGTAGTTTTCCGAAAGCAACTTCGAATTACTTTAGAGAAGCTTACGGAATTGGTTGCAGCATTCTTTCGGGAAAGATTCTCGAAAGATTGGATTGATTCTTTCACGTAATCTTTAGAGCAGCTTCCGGTTACGATGCGTGGAATATTCCTGTTAAACAGATTATCAACCTTACAATGTAATCTTTCGCTAATCTTTCTACAGGCTTTCCTGAAATATTCCATCGTAACCTTTGATGAAGATTTCCAGAATCTTTCTTGAAGCCTCCGGATAGCTTGCATTGGACGCTTGATTGTATGTTTCATTTGTAAGCTTGCGGAATATTCCATGCTGTGTGGGTTTTAATTCATTGCAAATTTTCTTTTACATACGGCCTGCTCTCAAACTTTTAGGAAATATTTCTTTCAGTTTTTGGCCCGTAACTTTTTATTGGCATAGGGTGCCGATGTATTTCGGTCAGTATTCTTTTTTTGTATGTTCTAACGAGTGTAAAATCCTAGTCCGGTTAGTGTGCCTTCAAAATTACAAACTTCCCACTTTTCGGCCAAAAACTCAAGAATACTTTTTGTCTTAGAATTTTTTTGACTATTTAAATACATTTTTTTCAGATAGGAAATCCAGTTTTTTGATTTTGACAAGTGATATTTTTAGCTTGTCAGAGTAGCTCAGGCCTATCCTTGGAGTTTCACAGACACTTTTGTACTGAAAAAAGATGTCTTCTTGAATTTTTTGGTAATCGTAGCCTAGAGCAAACTTTCACTTTTGCTACTGTTAAAGCATAAATGTATTGTAACTTAGTTGTAATATATATATATATATATATTAGACTGCCCAGTTTCATGTCCTATCGTGCGAATTTCAAATAGCAAAGACCGTAGCGGTGGAGAGGCTCAGTACAAGTACAACAGATTTTGAATTTTTGAAATCGAATAATATTTAATAGCTCCCACGCGATTTATTTTTTTTAAATAGGATATAACATAGGCAAACAAGTTTACGTTTATAACTATGAAATTAGTCATTTTTCGATATTTTTTTGTGAGTCTTATCACCGTGTTCGTAGCAATAGACTCTAAAAAGTTTGGTACAAAAAAGTTAATATTTAAACAAAAGTTAATATATAAACATATGTATAATAAATGTTGATACGTTATTCTGGATTTCGAGCTTGCTAAATTAGATCAATTTTAGAAAAATAGTATCTTCCTCGTGAAAATTGATGTTTTGAGTAGAAATAAGGAACTTAAATAAGGAACTTAAATAAGTAAGGAACATAAATAATTAGTCGAACAAAATATACTTACCATTTATATTCAGTATCAGGGCCTTATTATTTAGTTTTTTGTTTATATCTTTAACCAAAAAGATTCTATGGAAAATTTACTATAAAAAGAGTAAAAAAAAATTCGCCATGATCCGGTATTTACAATACCCAACATCGACTAGCATAATAATAATGGCAATGATCATCAGTATCCGTTCGAGCAATTAAAATTCATTTTTAGAAATGCCGTGCCAACATTCTACGCTGCCTTTGCTCATAGACATGAAAGATAAGAATAAAATGGTTGAAATGGAAAATGTCGTCATTACTTGGTTTGTATCAGTTGTTACTTGTACACCAAAGCAATTATCGTTATTGTTCGGAGTTCACGTTATTTACAGTTTGGTTTTAGATATGCCGCGCTTTTATTATATTACATTGCTTTTTCTAGAAATAGTAAGTAAGAATGACTAATTTCATGTTCATGTTCAAAATGTTAAAATTAGGTTAACAACCACTGATAGAGAATAAATGAAGAAAAGTAACAATCAACTTACTTAGTCGAGTCTTGACTTCTTTGCAAGAGGTGAACTGTATTCGAACTCTTCGATGGCTCGAATGTACTCTTCGTCGTGTTGCAACGATTCATATAGCCAGTTCCCCTCCATAATTCCTGCACCTTCCATTGCCTCTTGCAATATATCCCTACTCCTCTCTTCTTTGGAACTTATCCCCTCCATAGATGAATTCCATTCATGCATACATTCTTCCCGAATATCGTATTCGATTGTAATTGGTTGACTTTCGTTATCGTAAATCGACATCTCTACTCGTTTTACTCCCTCCTCCTCTGGCATTTCAGGGTTCTCATTGGTCTCCCTCTCTTTTTCTCTTCCCTCATTGGCTACCAGATTCCCCTTCTCTGCTTCCACTTGTAATGCAACAGTCATTGCTTCCCCCTCCAGTTGACTTGCAGCTAGCGACATCTGATCTTCCATTATTCTATAATGCCCCCATGGCAAAGTGTCTGTACTGTCAGGCAATAAATACCTTTTATCGTCATAAGGACTTAGAGCAATTTTTTTCTGTTTTTGAGTGTGAACTATATGCAATTTTGATCGTATATTGCATTGCTATCGTTGTATAATATCTTCATCTAAAAGACATCTTCTATAGTCTTCAAATGTAATGGTTTTCCTTACAACATACGCTTTGATACCTTTAGCTTTCTTTATTGTTGCTCCACCATCAACTAAAATACTATACATTTTACTTCTTAAGCCAATGAATTCTGTCATAATTTTTCCAGAGCATTCGTCTTTCATGAGTCCAAGCACTTTTTTATTTGCACGAGGAATGCCAAATTGATTATTTTTATCATAATCTGATGTATCAAATCTATGAATATCTTGTTTCATTATTTGATACATATCAAAATCTTCTACTTGATAAATCAAACTATCCGTATCTGTATAGAGGAGTTTGCATTTTTTTCCCACTCGCTGTTTCATATATGAGTAGTGGAACTCATACAGTAGTGTCTTCGATAAATCTAGGATGCAAAGTCCAACATATATTGGCTTCTTTATAGTAACACTCGTTCTTTTCATCTGAATGGCTACCAAATTTTCGTCAAAAATAGCACAGCTATGAAAATTTGGTTGAGCTATTCACATCATTAGCTTCTGACCGAAATTCCTTCCCTTTATAATATGGCAGTTGCGTAACCTCCCAATAGAAAATCTGTAAAAACTTTCAACGATACTTGAACCATGCCAATAGAACACTTTCACTAGCTTGTCACGTCGCAAGAAAATTCTTTTCTTGTATAACCTGATAGTTGTATGCCTTCATAAGTTCTCAAAACATACTTTTCCCTTGGGAAAAGTCTCGTAACATCTGGAAACTTAGTATACTTGCTCTTTCAAAATTGGGAAAAATGTCTAAACCACTTGTCTTCTCAACTTATATGATAATTACAAATCTTGAATAAACATTTTTCACATCACTAGCTCCTCGCAGAAATTCCTTTCCTTTATATTATGACAGTTGCGTAACCTCACAATAGAAATTCTGTAAAAACTTTCAACGATACTTGAACGATGAAAATACAACACTTTCACTAGCTTGTCACGTCACAAGAAAATTCTTTATAACCTGATAGTTGTATGCCTTACAATAAAACCTGAAAATTAAAAGAGAACATTTTAACATAGAATCAATTCACAAAATCTTTCATTATATTATGTACGATTTATAAAAAAGTAAAACTAAAGGAAATGACCCGCAGGTCTCAATGGCTAAATGGGGTTTCAACGCACAAAGTTGAGGAAGAGGCTGAGGTAGCAAATCAAGAAATTCGTAATGATAATTTATACAAAAATATGTAAAAACTAAATATGGTACTAAACCCAAATCTTTAATTATTTATTTACCTCTTCAACAAATAAATTCTGAGATCTTTTAAGTAAAATTTTAATACGATTTAATTTCTAATTATACGTAAAGTTATAAAATAAGTGTAACTTAATGACTTAAATTTATATTATGCATAAAGAAAAATATGCGATGATATAAGTATTCATGTTTTGCATGTGACATTAAACTTTAATTATTATGATAAGAAATGTACAAACTCAAAATAAAAATGTTACTCCTGCTCTATTCCAATTGCTGGTCTAAACTTAATTAATAGATATGCCAGCTATTTAGTAGTCTAGTAAAAAATAGAATCCGTATGGTGGATACAATATTTCAAACACACAGAAACCTTTATGTTTTGAAATATATCAGTTAATGACTCTAATTATATAACGATAAGAAATGATGCAAAAATAAAAAACTTACGATTTCTCTATCATTTGCTGGTCTAAACTTAATAGATATTCCAGCTATTTTCCTAGTTTGTTAATAAACACAAAGAATGAGGCCGATAGAAAATATCAGACATACACAGGAACTTTTTTGTTTTCCAATATTCCCTCCAAGTATATAACCTCACATGAGAAATAATAACTTATAAAAATTTGAAAAAGTAAAATAACATTTAAACAAAGAACAAGTTCCTAAAATTCGATATATATATATGATATATTTATATGTTATATGAATCGAAATACTTATCTGATTCTGTTCTCTTATTGATTGTGTTCTCATAACTCATTTTTTCCATAACCGTGTAAAGACAAAAGTACCGCGTCCCTTCATATTTTGCACAGCTGTTTTAAAATTGCACTATTTAGCAATAAAATACATCAAAAGAAAATCGACGTTGATAATAAATAACACTGTATGAAAACACCGTCTATCGTCTGCGGAAAAACAACGTGTACTAAAGTTATCTATATGTATAGCGCAGATTACTATGTAGATGTACGTCATATTAAAGTTATCTATATGTTATAACCTAGATTACGTAGATGCTACGTCACCGGATATCCGTCGAACAATTGTTCTCCCTCGAGGAGAATTCAGGAGCCCGAACTTTCACTTTACAATATCTTTCGATAGAAGCAATTTCACAAAATATGACCCTGACGTGATTTTATTACTTTCGTCCCAAGCTTTCATTTAAGTGCTCATATGTAAGAAACGAAGCTGTCACTACGAAGAAAATCGTACGCCTAGGTTTCAACAGGGTAAGTTTAAAGTATAATAGGGTCTGGCTAGCGCCCGACGACGGCGTACGTACTGAAGTACTTATACTTGCCATCGTGGCGCTACCGCGCCCCTTATATATATATATCGAATATATATATATATATCGAATTTTACGAACTTGTTCTTTGTTTAAATGTTATTTTATTTTTTCAGATTTTTATAAATTATTATTTCTCATGTGAGGTTATATACTTGGAGAGAATATTGGAAAACAAAAAAGTTCCTGTGTGTATCTAATATTTTCTGGCAGAATTGGCAGCTTCTTTGGCTATAGCGTCCGCTAAATCATTTCCAACAATGTCTAAATGAGAAGGTATCCATACAAATTCTATTTTTCTTCTGGGATTTGTCGCGAGAATTTCATTATATTTTTCTTTGATAAGTAGTATGTATGTGTTAACTTTTGCATTTATTTTAGTGGAAGTTAAACTTGATAAAGCGCTCAGCGAATCCGAAAAAATAACAAAATCATAACTAGTTTGTAGATGTGCAACACTGATTGCATCGTATAGGGCTACGCATTCTGCCGTAAAGATTGAAGAGTGACTCGGAAGTTTTCTTTTGATGGAAATGTTTAATCGAGGGCAAGTTACAGCTAGTTAAGTTATAGTATTTCTCATGTGAGGTTATATACTTGGAGGGAATATATTGGAAAACAAAAAATTTCCTGTTTTAGACCAGCAATTGGAATAGAGCAAGCGTAAGTTTTTTTTTGCATAATTTCTGATCATAATATAATTAGTGTCATTAATTTTATAACTTTACGTATAATTAAAAATTAAATAGTATTAAAATTTTTCTTTAAAGATCTCAGAATTTATTTGTTGAAGAGGTAAAAAAAATAATCAAAAACTTGGGTTTAGTACCTTTTACATATTTTTTTATTAATTTTCATTATGATTTTCTTGATTTGCTACCTCAGCCTCTTCTTGAACTTCGTGCGTTGTCACCTTATTTAGCCATTGAGACCTGAGGGTCATTTCCGCATTACCCATAGCCATCCGATTTATAAAATCTGCAAGATTCTGTAGATTCTGTTGGTATGGGTTCAATGGTACTATGGCCTCCTGATTGCGTCCCGCTCGTACTCCTCTTCTACTTAAAATGTTAAAAGTTTGAATGTTTTCTTTTTTTTAATATTCGATACTGATATTTAACATTCAATCAGTTTTTCAAATGTTTTTTACAATGACCAGATGTATTTTTTTTAATTTACCTCGGACAGCAATTCTACCACTTGATTTTGCTGAGGCTGAGGTTTTAGCTGACGCTGAGGATTCTCCACTCCTTATATAAATAAAATATAAATTAAAATTTTGTTACATTAATTGTTACTTATACCGGTAATTCTCTGTCAGATCCCCTGGCTGAAAATTTTTCTCCCTGAAAAATATATGATAAATTTCGTCTATTCAATGACATACATCTTGAATTTTCTCAGATTTTTTTTCCGTATAACTACAGATTTTTTTTCAATTTTCAAACTACAGATGGTGAAAGTTGGTCAGTCATATTTAACAAATCATGACAAAAATACCTATTTCCGCCTTTAAAATCATGCATTTATCTTTCCTAATTATTATTAAAATAATCATAGAATTATTTTTCTTCATATTTTTTATATTCTTTTCCATTAGGAAAATAATTTACGTAGGTATTTTATAACATAATCATCTAAATAGCAAATTTTATTTAATCAATGGATGAAACAAACAGTTGTTTTGTAAGTATTAAATCAACAATTAAAAATGTTTCTGAAAATAGTTAAGGTTAGAAGCAAGGGATGATCTTTATACGAGCAAGAAGAGTTTAAGAAATAATTAAATTAAAAAGTAGTACTTACAGTGATAAATGATATTGGTTCAATAAAGTCTGATTATAATTTGTTTTTTCTTACTGTGTACGTCGAATCGCCTGTAACAAAGAAATAATAATTTATTTTAAAACAAAGAATTACGTTCTTTTATTTTAAAGTTAATTTATTTAAGGAGACTTGAAATATACGTATCTGATATAGTGATAGTTGATGGTATTTTCATATTTTCCATCTTTTGTGTAAATGCATTTATGCACTTTAATGCATCCATATCTATAAATTGAAAAAATTATTTATTTTTACTATGCGCACAATAAAAAAAGATTACCAGCATTATACGATATATGTGCGAAAAATTGCAAGCTCCTATATATATATATATATATATATATCAGCGAGTATATTTTATAACTATGCACTATTCATATATTTCAGAGAATTAAAAGAGAGGAGAACTAATTTTTCTTCAGCCGCAAGTACAACACATTTTGAAAAAATTGACAAAACACTTCGCGAGGAAAATTGTAGGTTAAATTGTCCGCGCGCAAGCTCTCTGTGATTTTCAATCTCGACGATTTGGCAAGAAGCTTGCAGCTCGTTGTAAGCTGCATCACCTGATATTCGGCTTTTTCCGAGTTCCCCATAGAAACTGCAAACTAATCTGCGATAACAAGTTTTGGACTTTTTTTAAGCCTAGATATCGAAATTTTTTTTTCAAGCTAGCAATACATGTACCTTATGCCACATTTAATCCTGAACAACGTTTATTTATGCATTTTTTCACGTAAAATGAGTTAGAAAAAAGTTATTCACAAAAAACTAAAAAAAGCGCATTTTTATAATTTATTTTTCAATAATAACAATGTTCTCGACCTGACCCGAAGTCGAAAATCTAGGATCATTTTCAGGAGGTTGCCAATAACATATTTCAGTCATAAAAATAAACCTGTGAGAAGCTTAATGCAAAAATCCTAACTTGCCCCGACTATAAAGCTCTTTTGTTGTACTTTATTTTAGTGCCATTTTAAATTTTGTTTGTGCCTTGGAAACATTCGTAGTTGTTATATTACTTCAGTAATTTATCGAATTAATACTTAGCAAAAAAACTTAAAATGGCTCAACAAAATCGTTCCTAGTAACTTTTGCCATGTTCCTCTGCACTTTTGACTATCTTCTTTTGAATATTTCTTTTTTGAATAATAATGATCCAAAAATAACTATTTGCTGTACAGACGGTGTCGAAACAGTAATTACTATTGCAATAATACACAAGCATATATGTGCATTAATTTTTTAAATTTATAACTTATTTAGTTGATGTTAATGATTATTTTTAATTTAGGTATATATACCATTTAAAAGTAGTGAAATCTTCTCGCACCCCTCCCCCAAAATAAACCTTTTAAAGGTAAAAGGCTGGCAAGTATAAGGTCGTCGTTTCTTCCTGTAAGAATTAAAGATTAATTTTATTGATAACCTTAATGTCACACAAATTCTAAGGGTTTAAGTCAATCTATACGGTTATTTCATTGTTTTAATGAAAGTTCATTTTCGAACTCTCGATTTTGAACCCTTATATGGTAAAAATTCAGTCTATTTGTCTATCAAAATATTAACGCGTAAACATCTTCACATGGTCAGACTACCATTTCTTTTGTGTTATTCTCCTATACCTTCGATTTTACATAAATGTCAATTTTAATTTTAGCAAAAGAAAGTTATGATATCAATAAATAGATTGGCAAGTTCTTATATAAAAAGCAGTCGATTTGAAATAAATAAAGAAATGTTTAAACGGGGGAGGATTATAAACATATATGTATTTATATAAACACTTGCCAAATTGTCCAAATTGCAGCGTTGTGAAAAGGTGCATAGCCTGTGAAAAGGTACTTTCGGGTACAATTATGTTATTATTCAAAGTTTCAATTTAACCCTGGGTACATGTAATAAAATGGCATGATGTTCTTACATATGACATTGTCACATGACAAATGTGCCCATAATATGTGGTAATATCATGTTTGTCTAAAATTATTATGTAATTTAACACGATTGTTTCGCATCATGAAAACTTTTTCTTTTATTTATGGAAGCAACGAGTGGATGTACAATCTATTCTACTTACTAATTCAGTAAATGTGCTGCTATCCTTTTTTCATTAAAAGTCTATGTCTAGGACGATAATATACAACTATATATGAGATTTAAATTCTATTGATTTACATTATTTAAAAAAAACAGGAACAAATTCTATCATGTAGAACACAATTTTTTTTACGGAAAAACTTGCCGTCCCGTCCTATCATAGATGAAATGTAGGTGATGTAGGTGAAATGTCTGTAGGTGAAATGTCATGTAGCGAAATTTCATTAGGGGAAGTATCCTGACACTTTCACTACCTTTGATTTTTCGAAAATGAGCATTTAAATTCGAAAAATAATATCTAGAATAAAAACTAATTAATATACCGATAGCTTTTTGCAGGAAGAAGTTGAAAGGGCTACGACGTGTAGTCTTTCGAATAAATTGTTATTTTTATCCTTGCAAGGCGATTACATTCAAGAATCAACGTAAAAAGGTACTAATGCAGTTTATAATATTAACTGCAGTCACCATCAAATATACCTTTCTGATAGGATTACCTTCCAACTCGTGGATAAGTAAATTGCAAAAGATTAAACGACATGATGCAGTGAAATCGTGTTAGTAATACATCGATTATTTATGATAGGACGGGACGGCAAGATTTTCCATAAAAAAATTTCAACACGGTCTTACTGCATCATGTTAATTGTCTAATCTTTTGTGATTTACTTATCCACAAAGTGGAAGGTAATCCGAACAGAAAAGTATATATGATGGTGACTGCATTTAATATTGTAAACTAAAATAACAATTTATTCGAAAGACTACACATCTTCCTGCAAAAAGCAGTATATCAATTAATTTTTATTTTATTTATTGATATCAAAACTTTCTTTTCTGAAAATTAAAATTGTAATTTTCGTAAAATCAAAGGTACTCAAGTCAAATTAAAAAGAAAATGATTGTCAGTTCAAAGGACCCTTGATACGAAGATGTTCACGTACATACATATTTTATTAAAGAGAGTTTTAGATTTTCCAAGTTGATGTGTATGTAAGTTTATAAAGTTTTGTTAAGGGGTTAGAAGGGCTATGGATAGTTTGAAAACCTTCAACTTAGATCATCAAGGGACGCGTTAGCGCCACGATGGCAAGTATTTAGTACGTACGACGCCGTCGGGCGCTAGCCAGACCATATATTCTTTAAATTGGCCATGTTGGAACCTTGCTGTAAGGTTTTCTTCGCATTAAGAGCTTTAATTAAAGTGACGCTCAACCCATATTCTGAAATCTGCCTTTACTTCGGGCACTCTGAAAATTGAAAATTTTCATTAAACATACCAATATAATTAAGTTTTCATTAAACATACCAATCAGAGGGGTATCATGAAAAATTTCAAGTTTATCGTTTCGCCCAATTTCAAAATAATTACCGTATAAGGCATTCAAAATTAAACAGCTCAAAATTGGTCCAGACGATTTTCAGGTAGACCTACCTGAAAATTTAGACATTAAAGGCATGAAGTCAACAGTGTAAATATTTATGTGAAACTCAAAATTATAAGTTCGTAGTCAAGGTTAATTGCATGTTTTTCATGCAAGAAAATTTCTATTTTTCCGTGTACAAGTTAGTGAAATTGTTGTATTTTCATCCTTTATGTTTAAAGAAATAATATACACAAGTTTTGAATTTTATTTTTATTTTTCTGTATATTACATACAGAGATAAATAAGGCTGATTCAGTAAAGTCTGCTGTTTAAACATTTTTTTTACGACAAGTTCATCGGATAACCTGTAACAGACAAAAAATAATTTATTTTAAAACAAAGAATCATGTTCTGTTATCATAAAGTTAATTTATCTTTTCTGCAAATGCATTTTTTCACTTGAAACTTCTTGTAGGTTCTAGATTAAACGTTATTGCACACGCGTAGTATGAGTTTTAGGGGTATTTAACGTAATTTAAATAATATAATTTGTGATAAACTTGGAGATCCACGCGCAGGTTATAAACTAGTAGAAACTAACTGTAGATTAATACTTCAGGTTAGACATTGTTATATTACGAAAGTGGGTTGGCCCGTTATGGGGGTATAGAGATCCCTATAACGAAGCTATGAAGTATTAGTCTACTGTTGGTTTCTGCTAGATTATAACCTTTGCGTGGATCTCTAAGTTTATCATAAACTATACTATTTAAGTCGCGTTAACAGCCCCTAAAACTCATACTTAAATTTATAACTTATTTAGTTGATGTTAATGATTCTTTGTAATTTAGGTATTATATACAATTTAAAAGTAGTGAAATCTCCCCCCCCCCCAATAAGGTAAAAGGCTGGCAAGTATAAGGTCATTTCCTCCTGTAAGAATTAAAGATTAATTTTATAACTTTTGATAACCTTAATGTCAGAAAAATTCTAAGAGTTTACTCTATCTATACGGTTATTTCATTGTTTTAATTAAAGTTAATTTTCGAACTCACAATTTCGAATCCTTATATGGTAAAAATTCAAATCTATCTATCTATCAAAATATTAACGCGTAAACATCTTGATATTAAGGGTCTGTTTGTCAGACTACCATTTCTTTAGTGTTACTTCTCCTATACCTTCGATTTTACATAAATTTCAATTTTAATTTTAACAAAAGAAAGTGATGATATCAATATATAAATTGGCAAGTTCTTTTAAAAGCAATCGATTTAAAATAAATAAGTAAGCGTTTAAAAGGGGCAGGATTATAAATATATATGTATTTATATAAACACTTGACCCAACTGCAGCATGTGAAAAGGTACAGTCGGGTACAATCAAAACTTTGAATAATTGCGACTGCTGCCACATTCTGCGCATTCTAGCTGACGTTTGGTGACTGATCACGATGACGTCGTATTTGCCGTGGTAGATTAGTCCACCATTCCGATAAATTCTTCCGGTAAATTAGGCGTTGCGTGATTGGTCACAAACATGCGCAGAACGTTGTGCCAATATGTTATTATTCAAAGTTTTAATTTAACCCTATGGTGCGTGTAATAGAATGGCATGATGTTCTTACATGACATTATCACATAATTTAACAAAATTGTTTCGCATCATGAAAACTTTTTATTTATTTATTGATATCATAACTTACTTTTGTTAAAATTAAAATTAAAATTTATGTACAATCGAAGGTACAGGAGAAGTAATACTAAAGAAATGGTAGTCTGACCAACAGACCATTAATGTGAGGATGTTTACTCGTTAATATTTTCATAGATAGATTTGAATTTTTACCATATAAGGGTTCGAAATTGAGAGTTCGAAATTAACTTTGATTAAAACAATGAAATAACCGTATAGATAGAGTAAACTCTTAGAATTTTTCTGACATTAAGTTTATCAAAAGTTATAAATACAATAAACACTTAGAATTTGGCTACATAAGGGTTGTGGAGATTGTGAAAATTATTCTACAATATAAATCAAGAACCAACATTATACTTGACTACCTTTTACCTTGAAAAAGTTTTTTCGGGTCATATATTCTGAATGTAGAAGAAATTTTGCTTAAGAAAATCTTATTTTTAATTTGTTCAGGATACCTTTACCTGTTCAATTTCATATATTCTTGAATAGTGAAAATGTGAAAAGCGTATTTTATTGAAATGCACTACTTCATAACTCTATCAAAAAAGCCCATTCGAAAGAGATGTCTACGGACCTTATTTTTTTGGTGGTATAAACCACCTTGTACGACACCTCCTTGTAAGAGTCTCGAGTAATACGCACAGATAGATGATTTCCTGGATGCAGGTTTGCATATATATAATATGCGTAGTTAAAATTGAATTAAATTAGGGATTGAATATCTACTATTTTGTCTTGTTAGACCAAATTGCTTATAAGTACATTCTAATGAAAGTAATTCAAATTAGTTTATTTATTTTACAGAAAATCAAATAAAAAAATTACGGAGGATCAAGCAAAAAAAATGTTTTATCGAGCTTTACGAGTAGAGCAAGAATTCTTAGAACATTTTACAGGTAAATATAATAATTAAATTAATACAATCAACATTTTCCTGCATCATTATAGCCTATTTAGGTTCTCTTTTTGAACTTCTATCCAAAAGAGCCTAGAAATAAGCTTTAATAGAGGACGTATGCGTCGCGAATCTCATTAGTCCATATATTTATTGCACACATTATATTTTATTGAAACATTACATAATATAATATATAATATAAATTCTGATGCAGAGAATATGAAAGTAAAAAATGAAAAACAATAAATAAAATGGTCAAACGAATCCATCTATTTTTTTTCATTTATGGGCTTAAATGTTAGTACTTTTAAAAAATGTACATGTATAAATTGTAACTTGACAAAATATCACCACGTCACATCGAGCACCGAGCTGCCGGGGTAGAGCGTCTCAAGGTCGTCTGCATGGGTTTGTGTGCATGTATTATTAATGGCGTTTCGTTTCTTTCGAGCAACGACGCGAGGAGAGGAGAGATACCAACGAGAGGAGGAAAATACGGGGAACCTCTTCGCTCCTCATTCAAGGATGAGAGAAGAAGATGATGAGCTCCGGCGCAACGATGGCAGATACAGATTCATCCAGGGCGTTCGAGCCCGCTCATCGTAAGTCGCCGGATGCAGATGAAGCGGGTGGGGGTCTTCCTACGTTGGCGCCTTCTATAGCACGGTTACGGGTGTTACGGGTGTTACGGTGGTTACGGGTATTGTAGCATGGTACGAATGGTTATGTCGTAGTTCCGGCGCGAGTAAAGAGTTATCTCGCGTGCGGACAAAGGGGATAATATCTGCGTAGTTAGGGAATTCGTGGCTATCTGGGATATTATTTTGTGCGGTTGTGTGGTTATAGGTTCTTATAGGGCTAGACATCGCGGTAGTGTGATTCAGTTATACGCCGGCGAGGAGAAGGGGGGCCTCGCTCGTCATTAGGTTACGGCGCGAGGGGTATCTTATGTCGTAGTCGGACGCGGACAGGCCCTCGGCCATAAGTAGGTTAAACGGGCGCGATTTAACTAAGTGTGGGATTTCGCGTCCATAGGTTAAGGTGTGAAAGAAGAGTCGGCGGACAGTGAGTGATTGTGGCCAAGAGAGCAGAGTGAGTGTGGCCTTGAGACGCGCGAGAGTCTGGATATCTTTTATAAGTGACTATCTTTGCGGTTTAGTTAAGCGGCGAAGAAACGTAATAATGTGTCGAGTTATTCGTGTGAATCGAGGAGAGATTCCACGGCAGCAAGGCCGATACGTAATCACTCGGCTTGGCTTGAAAAACCGAGTGTTACAAAGTCATAATCATCCTTCTTTTAAAATATGTATTATATGTTAATATTTTTAAAATAAGCTCCTATCAGGCAAAAAGAGTGCAAAACGCATATGCATATATATTTTCAATAACATTGTATTTTGCAATAACATTGCCTGAAAATACGAAAAATCGATTTTGTATATGTATCAGTATATTTATAGCGATCCTGGCGCTTGGCCGAGTGGTGGGGCAGCTCATCAGAGCAGCTCCGCTCACATATATAAAAGACCGCGGGATTCCGAGAAGAGGGTTCAATACGTCTCCTAGCTAGCGGAATCAGGCGGACAAGCGCTGGCGCTCCGGTAAGCTCTGTATGCGGAGCATTGAGCCTCCCTTAGGGAATCCGATTAAACGTGGAGAAACAGCGAAAAGTTTTCTGCCCTTATATGGCTATGTTACATAAAAATTATTTAAATAAACACAGTTAATTTAAAACTTAAATATTTTCTAATAAAATGTCCCCTTCATTTGGCGAGATGCAAACGTTCTGCACTAAGTCAGACTAAGCGCTTGCACATCTTTTCTTATGCGCTGGACTCAATACTACTAGTTTTTCAGGTATATGTGAGGCGCAAACACATAGCATTGCATTTATTTTAAGCGCTCACGCATTTTTTGTTTCCTGAATACCTCGAGATCCAATGTGTGATCCCGAGTGGAAAAGGATTGAAAATTAAAAATAAATTTAATTTTCCAGCTCGATTGTTCTTTACCAGGCTTGCTAAAGTATCATCTTCAGTACGTGAGAATCAAGAAGACGATAAAAATAACAAGTCTTCATTTACCTTGAGTTGTAGTGGATCGACTCAGACGCAGAGAATCAACGTGCATTGCGTCACGGATAATTATTTAAAATTGTTGAATATGTGCAATGCATTACGTCATTGCACATATAAATGACACCTAATATTAATTTATTGTAACAGTTTCTAATTCACAAAATAGATTTTGTTCGCCCGGTATTCTCAGACCACTTTCATATAAATCAATATATTTAGTAAAATCTTTATTCACTATTTTGCACTCTCGCCTCTTTTCTTTCACCGTTGCATTTCAAACGTAGAATTTATTTACCAAAAGCAATATATGGACTAGAATTACCTTACCAGACATGGCAAAAATTCCATTCCGTTATGATATCTGTTCAATTTGTACAGATTATACTCTTCAACTTTTTCAACAATAACCCTCTAACATGGAACATTCAGGAACGGCGGAGTTATGTATTCCGGGGTAGGATAGGATGGAACGGAATGATATGTACAATTTACACCGTGCAGTTTTTTAATTTAGCAGCTTTAACCTGCAACGTACACGGACCCTATCCCCTATTATAATTTTGTATTTAAAACATTTTTCAATTGAATATAGTTATATGCATGGATTTAACATGCATACGGTCATGTGTATAACAATATTTTATCATTTATTAGTTTAATTATATTTTTTATTCGAATTGCAAGTTGGCTTGCCGCTTGGCCGTATATAATATATGGGACACGCCGCCAACTTGCAACATTCATATCTACTATTTAAACAATAAATTTCTAAAAATAAATGCTCGTATGAGATTCTGCGATTAAAAAACTATGTAAAACGCAAAAAACCCGATTGCGATTCGTTAATTTTCATTGGAAAAACATCGTTGCAAGTTGATGAAAAATGAAACGCACGTGCCTGAGAATCACATCAGCCGCCGCGACGATAATAGAAACATGAAGTAAGATGAATCATTACGCAATGTTGGAGAAATACGATCTAAACAACTTTACGTGTTGATTATTCTTTTTCGAGGCTCTTTTTGCCATATAAATTTATAACGTACACGATCGGTAGCTCATCAGCTTTCGATTCATGTACAGTTTATAGGATAAATCATTAATTAACATTGTTAAAAGTTAGAGTTAGAGTCTCGCGTCTAGCATATTTGTATGCGAGGTATTTTGTTCACTAGAGCTTGTCATAAGCAATAAATCATTATTTATTGTTAATTGAGCATCGATAAACATTCGTATGTTATTAGTTTTGCGAAAATAAATTGTTTAAAGCAATAAAACATGTAAATTAAGATTTGACGTGCTTTAGTATATCTATATAGCGATGCTTGCGCTGTGGCGATTGGTGGGGGTAACTCTCTGCTTCAGCGTCGGAGCAGTTCCGCTCACCTGTATGAAAGGGTGCGTCATTCCGAGAAGAGCTCATTCTTTCTCTGAAGCTGGAGCTAGAAGGAGAATTAAGTCTCCTAGCGGAAGCATACAGAGAAGCGCTGGCGCTCCGGAAAGCCCTAGATACGGAGCATTGAGTCTCCCACATGGGAATCCGATTAAATGCGATATAACAGCGAACAGCCTTATGTTATGCTTAATGCGATAATTTTAATTTTGAAATAAAAAAAAGAAACAAAGTCTTTTTAGAAAAATAATTAAAATGTTTTCTAAGTCCCTTCAAACAGCGAGATGCAAAAGTTCTGCATTAAGTCAGACTAAGCGCTTGCTATTCCTTTTATAGGGTTATATATACAAGGCATTACGTCCTTATATATAGAAGTAACTATTTATAATCATCTAATTTAAATTTATGCGCGAAATACTTTATTAATTCGTCCGGTTCTCGGACCACATAAAATCAAAATGTAATTTTTATTAAAATCTCTCGACTCTTTTCATTCTCCGTTCCGCGGAGGCGAGGGGCGTTTTAAACAGTAAGTCCTTAGTCCGTTTCTATCAGTTACTTTTTACGTAACGTCTGCTAAGTTTGTTTATTTTTCTTATAAGACCATCAAATTAAATAGTTCGGTGTTTTAATTATGGCAAATGAACATATCATTGGATCTGTTCATCAAAAATGCCAATTTGATTAAGTCAGTTAATTTTTTATATTTATTTTATTATGTTTTGTTTTAAAAAATATATGATACCTTGTGTATGATAATCCAGTTCCAATTTCGAGTCACTGAAGTAACAAAACTGTAATATTTATTACTGTAGTAATTATTATCTTATTAAGCGTTGGGGTGAAGTAAAACATAAACAGCCAGGAGTCGCGTAAGCCTGTAGTGGGAAAGGATTAAATTTATTGAGACACTTGCTGATGTTTAAAGACACGCATACATAAATCTCTGCGTATATACGTATTTCGGTGCGCTACGCGGCTGACCAACACTATCACGACTAGCACGTGTGTTCAGCTCTGAGGTAATCTGTCTCTCCGACTTTTTACTCGAGAGTCCGAGTGGAAAGCCCGAAAAGGGGACCCGCATTTCCCCCCTTTCTCTTCCTATCGTCGCGGTGGGGGAGCGCATCTCGCCCGTTTACAGTGTTGCCCCTAGTTCACTCGATGTGCCTACAGACTTGGGACGCCATCCTTCTCATGCAATTACATTTACGCACACTTATACTCCCAGTCACCACGCACAAATACGCTAATACGCTAATACACTAATACACTAAACTATTTGCGAACTAAATGCTCGAATGTATAGCGGCCTTATTAGCTACTGTTGATTTATCTTACATGATATTCCTTTATTTTACACGATATTTCTACTTATACAAGATGAGGTGAACATTACATATGCGCTCTCATACCACTATAGTGATACGATAAGCCTATTTTAAAATTAAAGAAATATATACTGTGACGTGGTGGATCGACCGTCCTGTAGGAGGCCTTACACCTCGTAATGATACCTAAACAGGTAGACCGCGAAATCGTATTTGATATGGAAATAGACGCCCGAAATTGCGATCGTTGGTTCAGTTTGTCTGCCTCGGCTAGAGATCAGCTTCTAGTACTCCGGGTCGTAGGCTAGATGTAAAGTAGGGGAATGTATAAGAATGATAATATATAAGAATAACACCACTCAATAGTTTATTGAAAATAATTAGAACTCTGATATTCCGTGGAATAGTCTCTCGCGGACGTGCGGCTCATCGTCTATAACGCGGGATATCTTTATAGCTCGCGGCGGAGATGAAGTAATAACTCAGTATACCTGTCTCTATCAATAGCTGCTCGTCCTCACGTTCGGGTGATACCTCGTACCCTGTTGGAGCGCTCGCGAAAGAAGATAACACTTTTACAATACGTCTGGATAGCACACGGGGGGGATTTCGCTCGCGGTGTTCAGCAACTGCGCCCGTTCGCGGTGTCTTTTGCTGTCTGCTACGCACTCATACATTTTCCTTCCGATCGTTTACATTAACCAATCTGCTTGTTGCACGCAATCACACAATATATTATACTGACGCTCTTGCGCCCTCTTGCTGATTTTTTCTGTAGACGCGCGAAATATAAATGTGTCTTTCCTAGATGTCTGGCTTTATTCTTGCTACATTCTCGGTTTTACAGCTGATTTTAGTACGGCATGCTTCGATTATTTCCTGATGCTCATGCGCTCGCTGTAGATCGAGCCGTAGCCCTCCACTTTTTTCCAATAGCATACACTCTCTTTCATCTTTCATTTCATCCGCAAGAGTACCATGTACATTGTATAATTTTATTTTCTCCTTCTGCATGACTACAATAAAAAAAATCTTAGTAATTTAAAATGTTAATGGAAATAAAATGGATAAGGAAGAAATACTTACTTTTTCCACTGCGATCAAGACGTGTCTCCTCCCTATACTGGTACTCAAAACAATGTTTCTTTATTCAAAACAAAGGTGAAGGGAAGAGGCACCTAACCTTTACTAAGCACGTATGAACTGGAAGATCGCGTGACGGCTAGTGCACAAGGTACTGCCGAATTCTTGCGGAGACTGGGCTCGCAATACTCCTGCGCTATTGTTAATCCAAGTTACAAAACGTCGTGCATGGCGTACCGATTTTCGAATCTGTTTTTTTGTTTAGTTCGCGTCCTGAGGTGGCTAACTTATCCATTTCTTCTTACGCCTGGCTACGAGAAAGATCGTTGCACGCAGATTCGGATACTTCTTCCTCAAATACGACTTGCGAAGACCAGGCTCACATTACTCCTTCGCTATTAAAACGTCGTGCATGACGTACCGCTGGCTAAAAATGAATTTTCGAAGGCCATACAATAAAAAAAGTGGTTATGTAATAAATGAGAGGATTTAAAAATAATAAAGATGTACAAAATTTATCTACAATTTATTGCAACTTAATTGATATTCCATATAATTTTATTAATGCAATACAAAGATATATAATTTTAAATATTGACTGAAAATAAATAAAAATGCCAATTAAATAATATTACTAAAAATACAAATATACATTGATTTCTTTGCTTATTTTTTTAACGTACAAAACTGCAACTATAAAAATTGTTAATGCAATTTTGAAGGTACCAAACGTCCCCGCGTTATGCATATTGCCTATGCCGCACAGGTTTCACGAAATTTTCTCAAAGTATATCACCTCAGATTTCGGATTAAAAATTCATGAGAGTGTGTTTTTTAATATACTTTAAGAAACAGCAAAAGTATTTTGGCGAATGTCTTTGCTCATATTGCGGAAAATTCGCCAAACGTCCACGCGTTATGCATATGGCCTATGCCGCGCACCTTTGATCGAAATTTTCTCAAAGTATATCACCTCATATTTTGAAATAAAAATTCATGAGTGTGTGTTATTAAATATACTTTAAGAAACTACAAAAACATTTTGATGAATGTCTGCGTATAGTTCGAAAAATTCGCCAAAATGAAATGAACAATAATCAAACAGTGAGAAATACAGCCCGGGGTGAAGGTCACAAATGATCATTTTGGCTACGACATCCCCTTAAAAGTTAAAACTCATTCGATACAAATTTTATCTTGATACTTAATTACTAATATTTTTGTATCAAAATTTTGTCGTGGGCGCAAAAGCTGTATTTATGCACGTTTTTTCTTATCGAGGTTTAAGTTTAAAAGTTGCAAAAGAATACTTACCTTATACTTACCTTATACTTACCTTGCGGTTTGGACTGCTGATACTTATCCTTGTTTGTTTCCAGTATTTTGTAAAATAATAATTTTGATTCTTTGTGTATCATATTGCTCTCTCTGTCTCTATCTCTCTCTTTCTCTCTCTCTCTCTCTCTCTTTCTCTTTCACTCTCTCTCTCTCTCTCTCTTTTATTATTTCAGTTTTCCATTTTGTCATTATTCTCTTTTGCATTTCATCAATTTTCCAGTTTTTCAATTTATTATGATTCCAAACTTAGATTCCATAAGCTTGCATATAAAAACTTGGGGCATATTGCATTGTAGTTTCGTTGATTTATTACTTACCTCACTCTGTACTATTTATGTACTATCAAAGCGGAAACGTGCATTACAACTAACTGTTCGACATTCATATCCTACTGTTTCTTGTTTGTTTTCACGCATTGAGCCACGTACAGTGCAGTTCTTTTGGTAAATAGTGTACACATCTACTCTCTTGGCTTTTTACAATTTATTTTCTTATCCATATCAGATGATATCTTCATCACTATCGCTACTGCTACTACTGCTACTTCTTTGCTCATTGGATTCTTATGTTCTATTCTTTCTTTTTCTGCTTTCTACACAGCTGTATTTTTATTTTTGTACATATCATTGAAAGTACTATCAACTTCACTGGCCCATTGTAGTAATAAAGCATATTTATGACGTTTCCTTTGGTTTTTGAAGAATTTCTTTTCCTGCAATTTATTTAATGGCGGCAATGGATCGATTTTATTTTCTTTCTTAATTTTATTATTCCTAATACTTGCAGTCTCGAGTTCATCATCTAATGCAAATTCAAAATGATCATATTTATATTTTTGAGAATCATTTGTTTCACTGGAATCATGTGATGTGCCATTTTCTTCAATATATTCATTAATAACTAAACTTTTTTCATTGTTATGTGACGAAGCCAAGAGGCACAAAGCATCGGCAACGTCGCATAACTTAAGAAGACAGCGAAGGCGATAACGGCACTTTCCCACAGCCCTCGAAACGCTGACCAAGCGCTTCGCCCTCCCCAACGCCGCCGAACTTCGCACCTAGTCCATGGGCGTGAGAGAGAGCGAAGTGCAATTGAAGCGAAGAGAGAAATGGGGGATAGGTAAGAACAATTAGGGGGGGGGGGAAAAGTAACGCGCTCTCTTCCATGCATAATTGCAAGCCTTCCGGCAGAGCGCTCGAGCTACCGAGCTATACGCACGTATTTTCCCGTGTATTGTGATTTATCTCGTTGTTCCTATAGAAGCCTAAGTGGCATTTAGCGCTTAGTATTGTTCAGTTTTATCGTCTCATAAATAAAATTTTCCGATTCAACTCATTCGCGGGTGACCAATTATTAAAACCCAAGCAGCCCTATCCTCACCAAATCAGAGACGCCGCTATTTCAAATCATACCTCGCTACTCATTTGATTTGGCATCCTACTTCGGAGTTGACATATCCCCGCTGGAGTTTAAAAGGAGCAATTACCACTACCCAACTTTGCGAACTGCTTTAATAATTGCATTGAGCCCGGAAACCCAGAGTCTTCAAATAAATTAAGGTAATCATTTATAATACATGTATAATTTTAAAGTGTATCATTTGTTGCCTGCACAATAATTATCCGCGGCACCCACTACAATCATTTTCCACGGCAGCTCTCCTCCTACCGAGCTTACATTCCCGATCGCACGATAGACTGTGCGGCAGCGTGTTTAGCGGACGCTTCAAGTAGAGTCGCCCTCTTTTCGTACAAATTTCATTAGTTCTACTCTTTGTGGTACAATGTAACATGCATCAATTTTGTTTTTGATTTCATCCTCTTTATCATATGTACAGTGATAGTCTTTTTCGTTATTAAAACTTGCATGTCTACTGTTATCTGAACTTTCAGCACTTAATTCTCTATTTTCTTTATTAAGGCATTTCTCAAAATCAAATATCCTTTCTAAATCATTAATTGTATCTTTGGTGTTAGCAGTTTTAACATTTGACAAAATATTGTTTATTTCAATAGATGCAGCGCTCACATATGTCTCTGAAGTACAAGTTAAGCTTGAGTAGTAGGGGCTGTACTAATACCACGCCATGCTGATCCCACGCCACTTCCTCAGTCGGTACAGTAGATTTGCTCAGTGCGTAACTCAGTCGATAAAAGTAAGTCGCTATGAGGCCCCCGCCAGCAGCGCCACCCAGTCGCGAGTTCGCCAGCCCACGAGTACGCCAGTCTCCCTACCCAGTACGCCAGTCTCTCCCCACTCAGTACGCCAGTCTGCCCACCGAGTACGCCAGCCTCCCCACCCGGTCGGTACGGCCCCAGACTCCCCACCCGGCCGGTATGGCCCCGGCCTCCCCACGCAGTCGCGAATACGCCAGCACCACCAGCGCTACCGCGCGCCACCAGCGCCACCTCGTTTTAAAAAGAGTTTAAATAATAAGACAAATATTTGTGATATCAGTTTTCTATTTTCACATTACAGCTTATACTTGAAAGCCTGGATTAACATATGCGGGATGCTATATTTAATGCAGATTCTCTCTAAGAGACGCCCTCGATCGATTACGTGTGAAACGTCGTCCGAAAAAATACCCTTGCACCTGCGCTGTTCCATTTGATTTACAAATCCCCGCTTTGTGTAGAACCTCTGAAAATTTGCTCGAGAACAGCTCCCCCCATTTTGCGCTTTCCATTTAGTTTTCACGTCCCCACTTTTTCGAAAAAAGACTTAACACAGACTCTCTCTTAGAGACGCTTCGCCCTCGATTGCTTACCTCGAAAACATCATCCGAAAAAGCTCCCTTTATCCTGCGCTTTTCCATTTGATTTATGCCTTCATCATTAGAAAAACTAGCGTCGTATCTAAAAGATTACAATATAGTTAATAAAGAATTTAACAACCTCAACAGTGAAAAAATTAATCTCTTGACAAGAAAAGGTGTTTTACCCTACGAGTATCATTGGAAAAGTTAGACGAGGATAAATTGCCTGAAAAAGATGACTATTTTAGTATACTTAACGACTCACATATATCCTATCAGGATTATGAACATGCTCAGAATGTGTGGAATGCATTCAATATTAATACACTTGGTGAATATTCTGATCTTTATATGAAAACCGATGTCTTGCTTCTAACTGATGTTTTCGAGAATTTTCGAGATCAAAGTTGCGACAAGGTGCCCGTACACAAACATGTACGCACACCTAGCGCAACGCCGGGCACACACACAAGCGTGCCAGCGCACGGCAACACGAGGATCGAGGCGGCAGGAGCCGCTCACGAAACCGCTAGAGAGGAAAAGGGAAAAGATTAGGAGAAAGAGAGAGACCGATAAAAACGTAAGTCGGCGACAAGTACAGCGCGAGAGAAAGAGAACGCGCTATACCAAAGAGAGAGAACGATAGACGCGACAGCGCGTTAAAAGACGCTGCTGCGCAATTAGGAGTAGGGACTCCGAAATCGCCGAAGGCGAGACGAAGCGACCACACCGGCAGATTACTACTTGGCCTTCGACCCAAGCGCACGCATTCTCGATCACTCCCATTAACCGAGCGACGCGGATAGCCCGCCGGCTGGGAGGCCCAAGCTGCTGCACGGCTAGCCAGCCTTGCCCCGCCAGCCTTGCCTCCCAGGGAAGCCCCACTCAGAGGACCTAGAGCCGGCCGCTATCGCCGACCCGACCGCAACGGCTCCAGCCCGATCGCCAGCTGCGACAAAGCTAGTCGGGGAGAGGACCGACGACGAGGCGACGCCATCAGCGCAGCCGACGGCACCGTCCAGCATGTAAGTGCCGGCCGAGCGCCCCTGTCCCTCTCTCTCGCGACGAAACGAGGGGCATAAAGCCCCCAGGGCGCGACCGTAGCTCAGGTTAGATTCCGGCGCGAAGACCGAGCGCGGCTATCTCGCCAGCGAAAGCGAGTAGTTATTATATCTCTAGTACTTGAATATACGTACGAATGGGCGCGTTCTGCCCATTCGTCATCACAAGACCGCGTGCATTCTTCTTTGCACTCCCCCCTTCCTAGCACCTGGTACATCCACCTCCCAACTCGCCAGAGAAGCAGAGCAGCCAAGCAGGGACCGGAGACCAGGTAAATTAATCTTTTGTCGACGCGCCTCCTTTCCAGCGCGGACTACAGCTAGGAGCAGCTCACGAGAAGCCTGGCAAGAGCCACGTCACAAAGTATACGAGTCTACGGTCTCGACCCAGCTCATTATTACACAACTCCAGGCTTTTCTTGGGATGCAATGCTCAAGCATACTGGAATAAAATTAAAGCTGTTAAATGATATAGATATGACGTTGTTTGTAGAGCGTGGAATCAGGGACGGTTTAAGTCAATGTTCAAATCGCTATGCGGTATCGAATCATAAATACATGATTGATAAATACAATAAAGATGAAGTAAATCAGTTCTTAATTTATTTAGATGCGAATAATTTGTACGGTCACAGTCTTTCACAGTATCTTCCATACGATGAGTTTGAATGGCTTGAAAATTTAAATGATTTCAATTTATCGAGTGCTAGCTCTACTGATCCATACGGTTTTATTCTCAAAGTCGATTTAGATTATCCAAATAGTATACATGACGATCACAATGACTTGACATTCTGTCCTGAACATGCGAAACCACCAGGATGCAAGCATGAAAAACTCTTGGCTACTTTCGAATCTAAAAGAAATTATGTGATTCATTATGTAGCTTTAAAACAGGCTCTTTCGCATGGCTTACAACTTCGCAAAATTTATAGAGTTCTGAAATTCAAACAATCACCTTGGCTCAAATCATACATTGATTTAAATAGCAGTCAGAGATCAGCCGCAAAAAATGAATTTGGAAAAAATTTTTTAAATTAATGAATAATGCTATATTTGGTAAAACCATGGAAAATATTAAAAAACGATTAATACCGAAACTTATGAGTAAACATGATGGAAGATATCGGATTCAGGCTCAAATTTCAAGTCCAACCTTTCACAGCAGTGCAATATTTAATGAGAATTTAGCTGCTATACAAATGAATAAAACTGATATATTGATGAATAAACCAATTTATGTTGGACTTACAGTTCTAGATCTCTCAAAGACACACATGTACGACTTTCATTATAACTATATGCGAAAAGAGTATAAAAATAATTGTAAATTACTCTATACCGACACTGATAGTCTCATTTATGCCATTAAATGTAATGATTTTTATGAAGATATGAAACGAAATATTGACAAGTTTGATACATCAGATTATCCTGTAGACAATATGTTCAATATGCCTTGCATGAACAAAAAAATTGTTGGACTAATGAAAGATGAGTGAAATGGACAGATTCTCACAGAGTTCATTGTGTTAAGAAGCAAAACGTATAGCACACGTGTGAATAATAAGGATTGTATGAAAAAGGTTAAGGGTATCAAGGCTTCAGTTCTCCAGAAGACCATTGACTTTAATGACTATTTGAATTGTTTGAAAAATTCGAGCATTCAGAGTCACGAGCAGGATGCTATAAGATCAAAGCTTCGTAATGTGGAAACCATTCGACAGCAAAAAGTTGCACTCAACCCTTACGATGACAAGAGATTTTTTCTAAAGAATAGTACCGATACACTTGCTTGGGGACACTACAAAATAGCTACAAATGAGTAAGTTCAAATAAGCAAACACCTAAAATTTACATAATAATATTTAGAGACCGATAATTCCAGGAAAAAGCGCGTTCGCTTCAATGAAAAGCGAACCATTCATATTATGCACAAATGGAAATTGGCCATCGTGGACTTCGACGTGGAAAGTGGCAGCAGGTTGCACGTGATCGAATACGTTTCGCAAGAAGAATTGCACAAACAAATAAAATTATAATGCCTATACTTATAAAAAATTGAATGAAATAAATAAACAATAAACATTTACTTTTTATTTTCTTTATTATAAAATTACATATCATTCTTATTTATCCAGCTATTATGAGTATTGTCGAAACCTAGACATTTAACAAAAACTTTATTGCCTTTTTTTCAAAACTTTTACAACCAAATAAATATCAGGTTATTTAGTTTTGAGAAGTTCCTCCTCGTAGACTCCTCCAGCTATTGGTTGGTTTTGATAAACCTTCAAATGATAAGTATAGGGTTTTGTGTTTAAAACTTGCTTTACTGTGAAAACCCTATCCCTTCGCATGGCGAGATGCAAACGTTCTGCACTAAGTCAGACTAAGCGCTCGCACATTTTGTCTTATACGCTGGACTACCCTTAGACTCAATACGTGGTCTAAGAGGGAAAAGCGATTTTTTAAAATAATAATAATAAATAAAATACACAGATTTTAGTGAGTCGCAAAGGCATAGCATTAAGTCTATGCCAAGCGCTCACGTAATTTTCAGCTCAGTTGTTTTTTATCAGGTATTGCGTCTTAATAAAGAATAATTTCCAGAACGAGAGGATCAGAAGCAGTCCTAAATTAAAAGTCTTCTCTTACCCGAAGGCGCATTGCGTCGTCTTAGGGAATAGAGGAGCATCGTCATTGCGTCACGATTATTTTTTATGTTGCTGGACATATACAAGGCATTACGTCCTTGTATATAGAAGTAACGATTAGAATCACTCTACTTTAATTTATTCGCGAAATACTATATTTATTCACCCGGTATCCCGGACCACAAAGATCAAGATAATTTTTTATATAGTTTTTATAAAAATCTCTCGCCTCTTTTCATTCTCCGTTGCGCGGAGGCGAGGGGCGTTTCAAGCTATTCATAATCAAGTTATATTTATGAATTACAATTACATGCAATACTTACCATTATCAAGGGGCGCGGTAGCGCCACGATGGCAAGTATAAGGTACGTCAGTACGTACGCCGCAGTCGGGCACAAGCCAGACCCTATATATACTTTAAATTAGCCCTGTTGAAAACTCGACATACAGTTATCTTCGCATTAACAACTTTGTTTGCTGCATATGAGCACCCAGATGAAAGCTTGAGACAAAACTAACAAACTGACATCGGGGTCATATTTTGTGAAATTGCTTCTATCAAAAGTTATTGCGAAGTGAAAGTTCGGCATCACGAATTTTCCTATACGAAAATTCTTCTCCCGGAGAAAATGTTCTCCGCGGAAGTACGCCAGCCAAAAGGAGGTTCCTGTGATGATGTGAATATTTTGAGTCCAGAAAGTTTATAATGTCATATACTAGACGATAGCTGGATATCTCAAGTTTAGACCAGCAAAAAAAAGGTTCCTGTGACAAAGTGGAATTAGTGAAGTGGAAAACTATTTTGATTCAAGAATTATTTATAACAAATGCTGGAAGAATTCAATTGTCAAGAATAATAAATATATCCATTTAATAATGGATCAGTCAATATAAGAACTATAACAACTTTTATCAAATATAATCAAATGATTTTATGTTTACAAAGTGTTTCTGTCATAACATTTATAACAGTTGCGTATTAATAAAATTTATGTTTAAAAAGTGTTTCTTTCAGAACATTTAATATAGTTACGTATTAATAAAATATTTATAAGAAATGATGGAAGAACTCAATTCACAAGAATAGCTAGAATATCTATCAAGATGGGACCAGCCAAAAGGAAATTTCTGTGACGAATTGAATTTTGAGTCAAGAAAGTTTAGAATGACATGTACTAGACGATAGCTGGATATCTGAAGTTTAGACCAGCAAAAATAAAGTTCCTGTCACGAAGTGGAATTAGTGAAGTAAAAAACTATTTTGATTCAAGAATTATTTATAAGACATGCTGGAAGAACACAATTGTCAAGAATAATAAATATATCCATTAAATAATGGATCAGTCAATATATGAATTGTATAACTTTTATTCAGTGCAATCAAATTTTATGTTTACAAAGAGTTTCTGACGTAACATATTTATTATGGTTACGTATTCATAAATTATTTATCAGAAATGCCGGAAGAACTAGATTGACAAGAATAGATGGAATATCTATCAAGTTTAGTCCATCAAAAATAAGGTTCCTGTGACGAAGTGAAATTAGTGAAGGATTTTCTGTCAAGATAATACTTTCTATGGACCTCACTGTTAATATTTATCTGCACTTACGTATGAACAATGCATTGCTTATTATTAATGGTAACATATTATCAAACTTGATTGAAGAAAGCTTGAATAGACTTTGATTAATGAATCATTTATAAGAAATGCCCGAAGAACTTAAATGATAAAAATATGTACATATACCTAACAATAATAACATAAACACGACTAACAGGATTCAATTAGATAAGTATTTACTTTTATTTCGACATAAATCAATACAATATAAATTAATTTTTTGTGAACTGATTCTTTGTTTAATTATTTTTGTTTATTTCAGATAGTTTTTTCCATTTGGGTATTTTCGTTCAGGGTAGATAAAAAAATTCAATGAATTTTCCTGTGACAAGCTTATAGTGAAGTGAAATAAGTTTACGTAAGTTTTGCAGTTTTAATATTCAAGATTTATGATTTATGATTACTAAATTTAGAAGTCAAGTGGTTTAAAGTGTGCGTATTGTATTTTCTTCACTTAAGTATTGAAGAAAGTTTTTACAGAACTTCTATTGGGAGGTTACACAACTGTCATATTACTGTCAGGGAAGGAATACCTGTGAGAAGCTAATGATGTGAAAAATGTTTTTTCAACATTTATAATTATTATATAAGTTAAGAAGACATGTGGTTTAGAAGTTTTTGCCAATTTTGAGAGAGCAAGTACACTAAGTTTCCAGATGTAACGAGACTTTCCCAAGGGAAAAGCATGTTTTGTTTTGTATAAGGTAACGAGAACTTATGAGTTGTCAAGCCAAGTGCTCAAAGGGATAGGATAAGAATTTTCAACTTGATAGGGCCCAGTAAAAATTGAATTTTTTAATTTTGAAATTTTTAATCTATGATTATTTCCATAGTACTCAACTGTACCATCTTAAAAGTTCGTATACTATCCCGTTAAGCTGTGGGCTTAACAACTACTTGCATGGTCTATTTGCTTTTTAGAAATCAGAACATGTATTTCCATTGAGAAAAGAGACGCTCAACCCATATTCTGGAAACTGCTTGTACTTCGGGCACTCTGAAAATTGAAAATAACTAAATTTTCATTATAAATATCAATCAGAGGGTTATCATGAGAAATTTCAAGTTTATCGTATCAATCAATTTTGAAATAATTATCATATAAGGCATTCAAAATTGAACAGCTCAAAATTGGTCTAGACGATTTTCAAGTAGATATACCTGAAAATTTAGACACTAAAGGCGTGAAGTCGACAGTGTAATTATTTATGTGAAAGTCAAAATTATAAGTTTATAGACAAGGTTGCATATATTTCATGCAAGAAAGTTTCTATTTTTCCATGTACAAGCTAGTGAAAGTGTTGTATTTTCATCGTTTAAGTCCAAAGATATAATATACACAAACTTTGGATTTTATTTTTATTTTTCTGTATATTCCTTACAGTGATAAATAAGGCTGATTCAGTAAAGTCTGCTGTTCATAAATTTCTTTTTTACGACAAGTTCATCGGATCATCTGTAACAGAGAAACAATAATTTATTTCAAAACAAAGAATCATGTTCTATTATCATAAAGTTAATTTATTTAAAGATAATTAAAATGTACGTATCTGACTGAGTGAAATCCATTGATACTATTTTGATCCTAATGCCATCTTATCTGTAAATGCATTTTTTCACTTGAAACATTTTGCAGGTTCTAGATTCAACGTTATTGCACACGCGTAGTTTTAGGAGTTTTTAACGCAACTTGAATAATAGAATTTGTGATAAACTTGGAGTTCCACGGGGAGGTTATAAACTAGCAGAAACCAATAGTAGATTAGTAATTCAGGTTAGACATAGTTATAGTACGAATGTGGGTTGGCAACAAGTTATGGGAATATAGGAGCGATGAAGTCTACTGTTAGTCTACTGTTGGTTTCTGCTAGATTATAACCTTCGTGTGGATCTCCAAGTTTATCATGAACTATATTTTTTGAGTCGCGTTAAAAACCCCTAAAACTAATACTATGCGTTAGATATATCTTTTTTGTATAATAATGATCCAAACATAAGTATTTGCTGTGTAGACCGGTGACAAGAAAATAATTATTATTGCAATAATACATAAGCATATGCACATTAATTTTTTAAATTTACATCTTAATTAGTTGATGTTAATAATTCTTTGTAATTTAGGTACTATGTACCATTTAAAAGTAGTCAAATCTTCCCGCACCCCCCCCCCCCAAATAAACCTTTTAAAAAGGTAAAAGGCTGGCAAGTATGAGGTCGTTTCTTCCTATGTAATAATTAAATATTAAATTTATAAATTTTGATAACCTTAATGTCACAAAAATTCTAAGAGTTTACTCTATCTATACGGTTATTTCATTGTTTCAATCAAAGATAATTTTCGATCTCACAATTTGAAACGCTTATATGGTAAAAGTTCAAATCTATCTATGAAAATATTAACGCGTAAACATCTTCACATTAAGGGTCTGTTGGTCAGACTACCACTTCTTTAGTGTTACTTCTCCTATACCTTCGAATTTACATAAATTTCAATTTTAATTTTACCAAAAGAAAGTTATGATATCAATAAATAAATTGACAAGTTCTTTTATAAAAAGCAATCGATTTGAAATACATAAATAAGCGTTTAAAAGGGGGAGGATTATAAATATATATGTATTTATATAAGCACTTGACCAAATTGCAGTATGTGAAAAGGTACAGTCGGGTACAATTAAAACTTTGAATAATTGCGACTGCTGCCACGTTCTGCGCATTCTAGCTGACGTTTGGTGGCCGATCACGATGATGCCGTATTTACCGTGGGAGATTAGGCCACCATTCTTCCGGTAAATTGAGCGTTGCGTAATGGGTCACAAACATGCGCAGATCGTAGCGCCAATATGTTATTATTCAAAATTTCATTTTAACCCTATGGTACACGTAATAGAATGGTATGATGTTCTTACATGCCATTATCACATGACAAATGTGCCCATAATATGTGGTAATATCATGTTTGTCTAAAATTATTATGTAATTTCACAAGATTGTTTCGCATCATGAAAACTTTGTCTTTTATTTATGGAAGCAATGAGCGGATGTACAATCTACTCTGCTTAGTAATTCAGTAAATGTGTTGCTATCCTTACTTCATTAAAAATCTATGTCGAGGACGATTAGATACAATTATATATGCGATTTTATTTCTGTTGATTTACATTCATTTAAAAAAAGCAGGAACAAATTCATCATCATAGATAATCGATTAACTACTAAATGTCAGTGTAATTAACAATATCATAAAATGTTTCATATAGCTAATTTATAGTCTTATTATCCTATAATGGGTACTACTCAAAACATAATATTAAAATGTGAGAACGATGGCCTCAAATAATAATAATAGGAATTCCATATTTTAATTAAGTAAAGATTTAAAACTAAAAGCGGTAAACTACATAAATATTAATTTAAAATTTTTAAGCTCGATATATTTTCCAACTTGAGTCATAGAAATTTATTTTATAACATTTTTTTAATATGAATTCATAGTTACAATTATTTTTAATCAACTTCCTGTAATCTACCTATAATAATAACAGAGTTTTGTAAAACATACATACAAATAACCAAAAATTGAGCCTAGAATGATTACAAGACTAAGTGTCAATTCTTATCAAAAATTGGTTAAGAACAGTAAGAAATACATATAGAATGAAAAATCGATTAAGAGATTTTCTAACGGTGTTTCATTAACAAGTTACTTTGGTTAACCTTCCATAATTTGAAGATGGTATCCATCGATTATCTATGATAGGACGGGACGGCAAGCTTTTCCGTAAAAAAAATTGCGTTCAACATGATAGAATTTGTTCCTGTTTTTTTTAAATGAATGTAAATACATAAAAATCCCATATATAATTGTATCTAATTGTCCTCGACATGGATTTTTAATGAAATCATGATAGCAACACATTTACTGAATTACTTACTTAGTATTACTCTACTTGAGTAGATTGTACATCCACTCGTTGTTTCCATAAATAAAAGACAAAGTTTTCATGATGCGAAACAATCTTGTGAATTTACATAATAATTTTAGACAAACATGATATTACCACATATTATGGGCACATTTGTCATGTGATAATGGCAAGTAAGAACATCATACCATGTTGATGTCCTGCCTCGACCGGTGCCGCATTACCACCTTGGCACCGGTGAATCGTTCTGTTTTAAAAAAATTCTCGAGTCCTAGGCCCGCCATATGCGATTTCCTTTCCGTTCCTAATAATGTGAAAACACGAAAGTTGTTTTGCGAATTAGCCACTGAAGAGGGGATAAAAATATCCCGAAACGTTTGGCAATTTTAAAATAAACAACTTGGCTCGAAGAGACGCATCAATTTTTATTCTACACTATTCCATCATCGAGCGATAGAGTCATTATTAAACAACATCATACCATTCTATTACGTGTACCATAGGGTTAAAATGAAACTTTGAATAATAACATATTGGCGCTACGATCTGCGCATGTTTGTGACCCATTACGCAAAGCTCAATTTACCGGAAGAATGGTGGCCTAATCTCCCACGGTAAATACGGCATCATCGTGATCGGCCACCAAACGTCAGCTAAAATGTACAGAACCTGGCAGTAGTCTCAATTATTCAAAGTTTTAATTGTACCCGACTGTACCTTTTCACATACTGCAATTTGGTCAAGTGTTTATATAAATACATATATATTTATAATCCTCCCCCTTTTTTAAACGCTTATTTATTTATTTCAAATCGATTGCTTTTTATAAAAGAACTTGCCAATTTATTTATTGATATCATAACTTTCTTTTGGTAAAATTAAAATTGAAATTTATGTAAATTCGAAGGTATAGGAGAAGTAACACTAATGAAGTGGTAGTCTGACCAACAGACCCTTAACGTGAAGATGTTTTCGCGTTAATATTTTCATAGATAGATTTGAATTTTTACCATATAAGCGTTCCAAATTGGGAGATCGAAGATTATCTTTGATTAAAACAATGAAATAACCGTATAGATCGAGTAAACTCTTAGAATGGTTGTGACATTAAGCTTATCAAAAGTTATAAAATTAATATTTTACTTTTATACAGTTCGTGGTGCAGATGACGACTACAATAACAGAGTTTATTAATATATCAGCACGAAATTCTATTTATAATTAATTTTAAAAATCAGTGAAAATATAGTAAAATTTAACCTAAATATATATTTTATAAAAACAGTGCTATTTCAATATTTTAGGACATCTCACAAACATGACTAATAGGCTAGAATTAGATAAGTATTTAGTTTTACTTTTTTATAAATCGTACATAATATAATGAACGATTTTGTGAACTGATTCTTTGTTAAAATGTTCTTTTTTATTTTTCAGGTTTTATTGGAAGGCATGCAACTATCAGGTTATAAACAATTTTCTTGTGATGTGATGTGATGTGACAAGCTAGTGACGTGAAAAATGTTTATTCAAGATTTTTAATTATTATATAAGTTCAAAAGACAAATGGTTTAGAAGTTTTTCCCCATTTTGAGAGAGCAAGTACACTAAGTTTCCAGACGAAACGAAACTTTTCCCAAGGGAAAAGCATGTTTTGTTTTGTATAAGGTAACGAGAACTTATGAAGGCCTACAACTATCATGTTATAGAAGGAAAGAATTTTCTTGTGACGTGACAAGCTAGTGAAAGTGTTGTATTTTCAACGTTTAAGTATCAAGAAAGTTGTTACACAATTTCTATTGGGAGGTTACGCAACTGTCATGTTATAAAGGGAAGGAATTCCTGTGACAAGCTAGTGATGTGAAAAATGTTTTTTCAAGATTTATAATTATTATATAAGTTGAGAAGACAAGTGGTTTACAAGTTTTCCCCAATTTTGAGAGAGGAATACACTAAGTTTCCAGACGTAACGAGACTTTTCCAAAGGGAAAAGCATGTTTTATTTTATATAAGTTAACAAGAAATTCTGAGTTGTCAAACCTGTCACTCAGAGGGATAGTATCAGAATTTTCAAGTTGATACGGCTCAGCAAAATCAGAATTTTTGAATTTTGAGATTTCTAATCTCCGATTATCTGAATACTACTCAACTATACCATCGTCAAAATTGTTATACTATCTCTCTAAGCAGTGGGCTTGAAAACTTGAATGATCTTTTTATCTTTTAGAAAGCAAAACATGCATTTCTATTGGGAAAAGAGACGCTCAACCCATATTATGGAAACTGCCTGTACTCAGGGCACACTGAAAATTGAAAATAACTAGATTTTCATTAAGCAAATCAATCAGAGGGATAGCATATAAAATTTCAAGTTAATCTTCTAGACCAATTTCAAAATAATTATGACTTAAGGCATTCAAAATTGAACGGCTTAAAATTGGTCTAGACGATTAACTTGATATTCCATATGCTATCCCTCTGATTGATTTGCTTAATGAAAAAATGGTTATTTTCAGAGTGCCCGGAGTACAGGCAGTTTCCAGAATGTAGGTTGAGCATCTCTTTTCCCATTCGAAATGTATGTTTTGCTTTCTAAAAGATAAAAAGATCATTCAAGTTTTCATGCCCACTGCTTAGAGAGATAGTATAACAATTTTGACGATGGTATAGTATAGCAGTATTGAGATAATCAGAGACTAGAAATTTCAAAATTCAATAATTCAAAAGTGCTGAGTCACATCAACTAGAAAATCTTTATTATCCCTCTAAGTGACTGGCTTGACAACTTATAAGTTCTCGTTACCTTATACAAAGCAAAATATGCTTTTCCCTTGGGAAAAGGCTCGTTACATCCATGATCTAGAAAATGAGTATACTTTATTGTACTCCTTTCAAATTGAGAAAAACTTATGTTCTATCTAGAAATCCATCGCAAGTATAGCATGTGAAAGTTTAAGTTTATCACATAGACCAATGTCAAAATAATTATCATTTATGGCATTCAAAATAGAACAAAATTGGTCCAGACGATTAACTTGAAATTTCTTATGCTATACCTCTGATTAATTTGCTTAATGAAAATATTAGTTATTCTCTAAATATTAGATTAGTTATTCTCAATTTTGAGAGAGCAACATGTACACTCAGTTTCCAAATCTTGCAAGTAACGCGTCTTTTCCCAAGGGAAATGCAAGTTTTGCTTTGTAAAACGTAATGAAAACTAATGAGTTGTAAAGCCTGTCACTTAGAGGGATAGAATGAGAATATTCAAGTTGATACGGCTTAGCAAAATTTGAATTTTTTAATTTTGATATTTCTCATCTCCGATTATCTTAATACTGCTCAGCTATATCATCTTCAAAATTTTTATACTATCTCTCTAAGCTGTGGTCTAAACCACTTGTATGGTCTTTTTACCTTTTAGAAATCAGAACATGTATTTCCATTGAACAAAGGGACGCTCAACCCATATTCTGAAAACTGCCTGTACTTCGGGCACTCTGAAAATTGAAAATGACTATGTTTTCATTAAACGTACTAATCAGAGAGAAGTCATGAAAAATTTCATGTTTATCGTATCAACCAAAAATTTATGTTTCATTAAATGATCTTTACTTTTTCATACTATCTGTATCAAGTAAATAATTATGTTAAGCAGAATAAAGTTTTGTGTCAATTTTGTGGTTTAGGCCTACAAGGGATACCACAACTTTATTGACATTATTTTTTACAAGTTTTTATAAAGTTTAAATTCGATTCCAATTTTCTAAACATTTACCGAATTAGGTCTTTTGCATTAAAAATAATAATACGTATATCATAAGGAATCATAGGGATATTGGAAACTAATTTACATATACTTAATTACTTTTTTACTAAATATGTTACACCCCACCTAATGACTCTCTCGCCGCGCAATACTAGTAACGGCCCCTGCAGCACGGCAACCCGGCCAGAACAGCCAGGGAAGCCGCGGCGCGACATCTGCGCAAGCGAGAGCCCCTGCGGCGCGGCAGCCCGGCCGCCGCGGCCGGCGAGTCTCGCAGCGCGTCAGTTCCGCGCGCCGCCGCCAGGCGGCCAGCACCTTACTTTCACGTATCCACCACAGAAGTTGCGTAGGAGAATGGATATAAGACCGAGCCAGACCGGGGCTACCGGCACTTATCAGCGCCAACCTTTTGTACGGCGTTTACGCCACCGGGTCCTTCTGGCAAGGTCCCATCTAATCGGCACTTGTCAGCGCCAACCTTTTGTACGGCGTTTACGCCACCGGGTTCTTCTCGCAAGGTCCCATCTAATCGGCACTTGTCAGCGCCAACCTTTTGTACGGCGTTTACGCCACCGGGTCCTTCCTGCAAGGTCCCCCCCGATCGGCACTTTTCAGCGCCACATTTGAAAGGCGCTCTGCGCCACCTGGTCCTTCTTGCAAAGTCCTCGCGAATCAGCACCTCTCGGAGCTTACACGAACTGCTCGGTCTGTCTCTCTCTCTCTCTCTCTCTCGTCGAGGAGATTCCGCCAAGACTCACGCCAGGGCCAACGTCGCTGCAACGTGGAAGCCACAGTCAGAGGTGACTACATCATAGAAGTCTCCACGCCGCCAGCTGCCTCCGGTTCCAGCCGCTCTCCGAGGAAGCGCTCCTGGATCACCTGTCCGAGCGCTCTGGGCGATATTAAAGGGTCTGCTCCAAACCTCCCCGTTGCACCAGAGCGATCGTCTGATGAGGAGCGAGCGCTCAGTTGGTCTCTTCTAAAGAGCTGCACTCCACGCCAGCAATCTCGCCTACGCGAACGTCGTTCGTTTGGGCCACCTCTTCCCAAAGAGATTGAGCGAGAGCCTTCGATCCGACTCGTAGCGCCCAGAGCGCCCACTCACGACCAACCCGGAGAGGCTCGCTTATATCAAATATTATTCATAATACTATAATATAGATAAAACAATTGTGAAGAATACGATGTGAACTTGTATAAATATTTAAATGCTATATCACTCATTTTCTGCATGTCGATATAGTATACGTAATGTACAAATGCTTTCAAGCAAGCAGTTATCAGTTAATTAATTAGTAATAATTTTATACGTACAGATTTCTTTGATGTATTTTTGCGAGACAAATAATTATGGAACTTAGCATAAAATTTAGTGTCAATAAAGGAAGAAAACGCGCTATTTTATTTACCTCGAAGGTGGTATGGAAAACATAGATTTTTTTGTGAATAATAATGATCTAAAAAATCTATTTGTTCCACAGATTAATTCTGCCCAAAAAATAATTATTATTACAATAATCTCTGAGCATATGTACATTAATATTTTAAATTTATTACTTATTTAGTTGATGTTTACTATTCTTTGTAATTTACATATTATATACCTTTTAAAAGTAATGAAATCTGCCCTCCCCCCACACACACACAAACCTTTTCAAGGTAAAAGGCTGGCAAGTATAAGGTTGTTTCTTCCTGTAAAAATTAAAAATTAATTTTACAGCACTTGATAATCTTAATGTAACAAAAATTTGAACTCTTGATAACACTTATGCAGACAAAACCAAACTCTCATTAACACTCATACTGAAAAAAAAATTCTAAGACTCTAAAATTAAACTTTAATTTTTAAACTTCGACAACTCTAATGTGGCCGAAATTATATGTGCTTTATCCTATACAGTTATTAAATTAAGTAAATTAAAGATCTTGATAACACTTGTTTAGACAAAATACTAGCAGCTTCACTGCATGCTGTTAAGAGGTGTTGATAATAAAGTCATCAGATCAACAAATAACATATCTTCTTTCCCCTTGTGAATAAGTGATTGAAACACAAACACTGGAAGAATATATGATGCTTATAGATCAAGTTTGAAGACAAATAATTATGTTAGGACGCATGTCTTCGAACCTCGTAAACGAGTTAATCACCAGCACTCAAATCCTAATCTAAACGAAAATATGAACGTGTAATACCATCTTCGCAGTATCGTCTCCTTCGATTTTATCTACACCTTCGATTTTATAAAAATTCCCATTTTAATTTTAAGAAAAGAAAGTTATGATATCAATAAATAAATTGGCAAGTTTGTTGTTATAAAAAGTAATCGTTTTGAAATAAATAAATAACCGTTTAAATTGAGGAAGGATTATAAATATGTATGTATTTATATAAACACTCGACCAAAGCATGTGAAACGTAGATAGCCGGAACGGCAAATGGGGCGTTGCGTGCCCGGTTCCAAACATTCGCATAACATGGAGCCATTTCGGAATTATTCCAATTTTGAATTGTTACCGATTGTACATGTGATAAAATCGTATTATGTTCTTATATGATATATTATCAAACGATAAATGTGCTCATAATGTGTCATAATATCATGTGTTTGTCCAAATTTATCAAGTAATATAACGGAATTGTCTCGCATCATGAAAACTCATAAATTTTAAACTAATTAATGTCTATTATGTCATTTTCCTGTTGTTATTTATGGAAGCAACAAGCGAATGTACAATCTACTCTAGTTAGTAATTCGGAAAATAAGTTACTATTTCCTGAATTCATTAAATCTATAGCATATATGTCAAGGACGATCATCCACAATGAAATATGAGATCTAAATATTCTGTTCATGTAAAAAATCGATCCCAGATTTTTTTTAATAAAACAGGAACAAATTCTAGCATGTAGAACGCAATTTTTTTATGGAAAAACTTGCCGTCCCGTCCTATCATAGACAATGATGGAGGTGGTCAATCACTTATTCACAAGGGGAAAGAAGATATATTATTTGTTGATCGGATGACTTTATTATCAACACCTCTTAACAGCATGCAGTGAAGCTGCTAGTATTTTGTCTAAATAAGTGTTATCAAGATCTTAAATTTACATAATTTAATAACTGTATAGGATAAAGCACATATAATTTCGGCCACATTAGAGTTGTCGAAGTTTGAAAGTTAAAGTTTAATTTTAGAGTAAGCTCTTAGAATTTTTTTTCAGTATGAGTGTTAATGAGAGTTTGGTTTTGTCTACATGAGTGTTATCAAGAGTTCAAATTTTTGTTACATTAAGATTATCAAGAGTTCTAAAGTAATTTTTAATTTTTACACGAAGAAACAACCTTATACTTCCCATCCTTTTACCTTGAAAAGGTTTGTGTGGGGGGGGGGGGGGTTAAATATACTTCAAGTTATTAAAAAGTATGCAAAATAATACTCCAAACAGTCAATATAAACTCCCATCTTGCTGGCTTGCACCCGTATACCTAAAAGCAAAAAAATAAACCAACAAAGAAAAAGCTCATTATGAACACAATTATTAGTAATTAGTTTCCAATAATTATCTGAATAATTTTTGTACTCTGCAGAAGCTCTTGCACTTTTACAACACCACTGAGGTTATAAGCATTAGCAGTTAGCAGACCAACTGCACTGATCTAGTGTCTTGGATGAAAAACAGCTGTTTGGCTGCTTTCTGCTGCTTTACAGAAAATTCTACTATACCGATCAAACAGTAATCTTCATTCTCGACCGGACGCTGTGAGGCACAACTTGTTCGAGTGGCAAATTCAAATTTGTTGAATACCTTTACTTAAACACATTGAGTTTCGCAACATAAAATCACACATAGAAAAATTAATTTTACGGATTTTATCATATTTTAAGGAAACAAATTAATAAATCTTGAGAAAAAACGGTTTGTAAAGCGGTTTTTAAGTCGTATTTTCAGTAAGATTTCTGCTGAAATTACTCTTTAAAAAGTGTGGTAGAACAATCCTTTCCACAAATTTGGCCTAATATAAGTATTTAAAAATCACGATTTTTCAAAAATTTACTTGAAACAGATTTATTGTCACAGTTTTTTGTCAATAACAGTTTTTTGTCTATAACTTCGAGGCATATATTTTTAGCAAAAAACGGCTTTCAGGACCGCATTCTACGGACTGTTAACTGTGAAAAAAGAGAATAAAAAATATTAATATTTTCATAACTCTAATCGTGTCATAACCCCTTAATGATTTTGTTCTTGTAATTCATTTTTTCCATAACCGTGTAAAGACGAAATTACTGTGTCCCTTGATATTTGGCACAGCTGTTTTAAAATCTGTATTTGTGTGATTAAATAACACTATTTAGCCATAAAAATCAGCAAAACGAAATCGACGTTTATAAAAAATAACACTGTATGTAAACACCTTCTATCGTCTGCGGTAAAACAACCTAAACTAAAGTTATCTATATGTATAGCCCAGATTATTATGTAGATGTACGTCATATTAAAGTTATCTATATGTTAAATCCGTCGAACAATTGTTCTCCCTTGAGGAGAATGGAGGAGCTCGAACTTTCACTTTACAATATCTTTCGATAGAAGCAATTTCACAAAATATGTCCCTGATGTGATTTTATTACTTTCGTCCCAAGCTTTCATTCAAGTGCTCATATGTAAGAAACGAAGCTGTCACTACGAAGAAAACCGTACGCCTAGGTTCCAACAGGGCAAGTTTAAGGTATAATAGGGTCCGGCTAGCGCCCGACGGTGGCGTACGTACTGAAGTACTTATACTTGCCATCGTGGCGCTACCGCGCCTCTTCATTATCAAACTTGATTGAAGAATGCTTGAATAGACTTAAGATTAATAAATTATTTATAAGAAATGCCGGAGGAACTCAATTGACAAGAATAATAAATGTATCCATTTAAAAATGGATCACTAAATATATGAACTTGAATAACTTTTATCCACTGTAATCGAATTTTATGTTTAAAATTTGTGTCTGTGATAACATTTATTAATATCTATTTAATCACTCATTTAATATCTATCATAGCTAGAGGGCTGGAATTTGGTATAAAAGTTTTTTTTAACATGTTAAAACAATACATGTAATTCAGTTTATTTAAGAACTTACAGTTTTGATTTTCATATAGTTAGGCAGCTGACAATTTAGACCCTAAGTCATGAAATCGATGGAGTATGTATCTCCATATGAAAATCAAAAATATTAGTTAAAGAACTAATATAATAATAATTTTAAAAAAACTTTTCTATGTGACAACGCATACAATGAAGTTGATCCTTTGATCAACTTCATTATATGCGTTGTTTTAGCATGTTAAGTCAAATTTGGATACCCAATTTCAGCCTTCTAGCAATAACAGATTTTAAATGAGGCGAAGACTGAAATATTCGAAATACAGCTATCGTGAGTAGTGGATGATTACTTATTTTTTTATGTTCAGAAAAATATGCAAATTTGCAAAACAGTATTTAGATAAATATATTTTGAAACTATGAGATATAATGAAGACGTCTCATAAGCATGGCTAATAAGCTAGAATTAGATAAATATTTAGTTTTACTTTTTTATAAATACATGATAACATAATGAAACATTTTGTGAACTGACACTTTGTTAAATATTCTCCTTCATTTTTCAGGTTTTTTTATTGGAAGGCATACGTCTATCAGATTATACAAGGAAAGAATTTTCTTGTGATATGACAAGCTAGAGACGTGTTAAGATTTAATTTTTCATGCAAGAAAGTTTCTATTTTTCTATGTGATAAGCTAGTGAAAGTGTTTTCTTATCAGCGTTTAAGTATGGAAGAAAGTTTCTACAGAATTGGCGGTAGATGTGGTTATTACAAATTATTAAGGGGTTATAAATCTGAAAAAATATATTATCAGTTAATAAGCTAAAAAAAATTATTTATTAGTCGTAAAAAAAAATTTTATTCTAACTTAAATTGTAGAGGATAAGTGTAATCCACAACCCTTAGCCAAAATTCTAAGTGTTTATACTATCATCCAAATTAAAGGTTTTCAAACTCTCCATAGCCCTTCTAATCCCTTGACAAGACTTTATACTTGGAAAATCTAAAACTCTCTTCAATGAAATGTGTATGTGTAACGTTGGCCGTTTTTATATTCTTTTTTTTCTTCCCACAAAATTTCTTCTATCTCCGTGTGTTTAAGATAAAACTATATACACGTAATACATGCTGCTATCTAATTAAGTATACATATACATCCTGGTACAGGATCGTGACCGGATAGCGTTAAATAGACCTTAAGAACCTTTCCGGGAAAATTTTCTTTCTCAGACTTTCACGCCGGTTGAAAAAAAACAAATAATGATAACGAAAAGCAGACGCAAGTACCGAGATGACGGAAGATAGGATCTGCAGATGTTTGTCTAGCTTCGAGTGCACACAGCTGCAAGTCGTAAAAATGCGACGTGTGTGTGCCGCCCAATCTTTATCTCCGTTCGCCTGGATTCTTTTAAAATAAGACAACAGTCACAACCACTATTAACAATAGTCAAATAAAAATTGCTTCTTCAATTTTGTAACAATCCCCTGAAGTTGAATTATGATAAAAATAATTAGCTGTAGAATATTTTTATGCCATTTTATAATCAAATTTCTTGATGGCCAACTAGATCATTTATTCGGCCATTAGATTTAAATAATTATAAGATTAAAACAAAAGCGATAGAGAAAAGATAAAAAAATACTGGAGAGACGCAAGAAAAGGGAGATGAGATCGCAAAGATACTCGACGCGCCATCCGCCCGACGGAGCCTGGACCTTTCCTCCCCCTCTCTCTCTCGCCTCTCTCCACCGAAAATAGGAGGGCCCCCGGGCCAGGCGTGACTAAAACGGACTACATGATTTCCCATTGGAAAATCTTGGAGGAGGAGTCATACCAAAAATTTTCTAATTGGTACTTCTCCTTCCGGCGGGCTTCTCCAACGAGAGAAAAGATTTTTTTTCCGGCCCTCGCTGCGTCGGCGGCCGCGAGGAAAACTTAATCAGTCCTTGACACTCGTCGGGTCAATTCGACTTTTACTTTTTTCTGTATTTTCACTGCTTCTTTAACAATAAAAATAAACTTGTACTTAATTCATATGTTAACTTCTCATTTACAAATTCGCATTAGTGCACAAAACACTTCCCTCCACCCATCCGAGACCGTCCTGAAGACATATGATACTAAATCTTTGATTTTTGTTTCTTTTTTTCTTAATGATTCAATTTACTTTTGTAATATTTAACCCTCTAAAATGACTTGAGAATTGTCCTCCGGGACCTCCAAAATTTGTAACGTCGGTAATGAGTAGATTGCTTCTATTTCTACTACATTAGTCCTGTCGTTCGGTCATGTCGAAGGCTAGACGATCCCTGACACTATGCTCAGTTTTGGCCTAGGCGTAGACCTAATAGCTAGGGTGGAGCGTAGTCAAAATTTTTGAGGGGACAAAAATTATATATATAAACACACGGAGATAGAAGAAATTTTGTGGGAAGAAAAAAAAGAATATAAAAACGGCCAACGTTACACATACACATTTCATTGAAGAGAGTTTTAGATTTTCCAAGTATAAAGTCTTGTCAAGGGATTAGAAGGGCTATGGAGAGTTTGAAAACCTTTAATTTGGATGATAGAGTAAACACTTAGAATTTTGGCTAAGGGTTGTGGATTACACTTATCCTCTACAATTTAAGTTAGAATAAAATTTTTTTTTACGACTAATAAATAATTTTTTTTAGCTTATTAACTGATAATATATTTTTTCAGATTTATAACCCCTTAATAATTTGTAATAACCACATCTACCGCCAATTCTGTAGAAACTTTCTTCCATACTTAAACGCTGATAAGAAAACACTTTCACTAGCTTATCACATAGAAAAATAGAAACTTTCTTGCATGAAAAATTAAATCTTAACACGTCTCTAGCTTGTCATATCACAAGAAAATTCTTTCCTTGTATAATCTGATAGACGTATGCCTTCCAATAAAAAAACCTGAAAAATGAAGGAGAATATTTAACAAAGTGTCAGTTCACAAAATGTTTCATTATGTTATCATGTATTTATAAAAAAGTAAAACTAAATATTTATCTAATTCTAGCTTATTAGCCATGCTTATGAGACGTCTTCATTATATCTCATAGTTTCAAAATATATTTATCTAAATACTGTTTTGCAAATTTGCATATTTTTCTGAACATAAAAGAATAAGTAATCATCCACTACTCACGATAGCTGTATTTCGAATATTTCAGTCTTCGCCTCATTTAAAATCTGTTATTGCTAGAAGGCTGAAATTGGGTATCCAAATTTGACTTAACATGCTAAAACAACGCATATAATGAAGTTGATCAAAGGATCAACTTCATTGTATGCGTTGTCACATAGAAAAGTTTTTTTAAAATTATTATTATATTAGTTCTTTAACTAATATTTTTGATTTTCATATGGAGATACATACTCCATCGATTTCATGACTTAGGGTCTAAATTGTCAGCTGCCTAACTATATGAAAATCAAAACTGTAAGTTCTTAAATAAACTGAATTACATGTATTGTTTTAACATGTTAAAAAAAACTTTTATACCAAATTCCAGCCCTCTAGCTATGATAGATATTAAATGAGTGATTAAATAGATATTAATAAATGTTATCACAGACACAAATTTTAAACATAAAATTCGATTACAGTGGATAAAAGTTATTCAAGTTCATATATTTAGTGATCCATTTTTAAATGGATACATTTATTATTCTTGTCAATTGAGTTCCTCCGGCATTTCTTATAAATAATTTATTAATCTTAAGTCTATTCAAGCATTCTTCAATCAAGTTTGATAATGAAGAGGCGCGGTAGCGCCACGATGGCAAGTATAAGTACTTCAGTACGTACGCCACCGTCGGGCGCTAGCCGGACCCTATTATACCTTAAACTTGCCCTGTTGGAACCTAGGCGTACGGTTTTCTTCGTAGTGACAGCTTCGTTTCTTACATATGAGCACTTGAATGAAAGCTTGGGACGAAAGTAATAAAATCACATCAGGGACATATTTTGTGAAATTGCTTCTATCGAAAGATATTGTAAAGTGAAAGTTCGAGCTCCTCCATTCTCCTCAAGGGAGAACAATTGTTCGACGGATTTAACATATAGATAACTTTAATATGACGTACATCTACATAATAATCTGGGCTATACATATAGATAACTTTAGTTTAGGTTGTTTTACCGCAGACGATAGACGGTGTTTACATACAGTGTTATTTTTTATAAACGTCGATTTCGTTTTGCTGATTTTTATGGCTAAATAGTGTTATTTAATCACACAAATACAGATTTTAAAACAGCTGTGCCAAATATCAAGGGACACAGTAATTTCGTCTTTACACGGTTATGGAAAAAATGAATTACAAGAACAAAATCATTAAGGGGTTATGACACGATTAGAGTTATGAAAATATTAATATTTTTTATTCTCTTTTTTCACAGTTAACAGTCCGTAGAATGCGGTCCTGAAAGCCGTTTTTTGCTAAAAATATATGCCTCGAAGTTATAGACAAAAAACTGTTATTGACAAAAAACTGTGACAATAAATCTGTTTCAAGTAAATTTTTGAAAAATCGTGATTTTTAAATACTTATATTAGGCCAAATTTGTGGAAAGGATTGTTCTACCACACTTTTTAAAGAGTAATTTCAGCAGAAATCTTACTGAAAATACGACTTAAAAACCGCTTTACAAACCGTTTTTTCTCAAGATTTATTAATTTGTTTCCTTAAAATATGATAAAATCCGTAAAATTAATTTTTCTATGTGTGATTTTATGTTGCGAAACTCAATGTGTTTAAGTAAAGGTATTCAACAAATTTGAATTTGCCACTCGAACAAGTTGTGCCTCACAGCGTCCGGTCGAGAATGAAGATTACTGTTTGATCGGTATAGTAGAATTTTCTGTAAAGCAGCAGAAAGCAGCCAAACAGCTGTTTTTCATCCAAGACACTAGATCAGTGCAGTTGGTCTGCTAACTGCTAATGCTTATAACCTCAGTGGTGTTGTAAAAGTGCAAGAGCTTCTGCAGAGTACAAAAATTATTCAGATAATTATTGGAAACTAATTACTAATAATTGTGTTCATAATGAGCTTTTTCTTTGTTGGTTTATTTTTTTGCTTTTAGGTATACGGGTGCAAGCCAGCAAGATGGGAGTTTATATTGACTGTTTGGAGTATTATTTTGCATACTTTTTAATAACTTGAAGTATATTTAACCCCCCCCCCCCCCCCACACAAACCTTTTCAAGGTAAAAGGATGGGAAGTATAAGGTTGTTTCTTCGTGTAAAAATTAAAAATTACTTTAGAACTCTTGATAATCTTAATGTAACAAAAATTTGAACTCTTGATAACACTCATGTAGACAAAACCAAACTCTCATTAACACTCATACTGAAAAAAAATTCTAAGAGCTTACTCTAAAATTAAACTTTAACTTTCAAACTTCGACAACTCTAATGTGGCCGAAATTATATGTGCTTTATCCTATACAGTTATTAAATTATGTAAATTTAAGATCTTGATAACACTTATTTAGACAAAATACTAGCAGCTTCACTGCATGCTGTTAAGAGGTGTTGATAATAAAGTCATCCGATCAACAAATAATATATCTTCTTTCCCCTTGTGAATAAGTGATTGACCACCTCCATCATTGTCTATGATAGGACGGGACGGCAAGTTTTTCCATAAAAAAATTGCGTTCTACATGCTAGAATTTGTTCCTGTTTTATTAAAAAAAATCTGGGATCGATTTTTTACATGAACAGAATATTTAGATCTCATATTTCATTGTGGATGATCGTCCTTGACATATATGCTATAGATTTAATGAATTCAGGAAATAGTAACTTATTTTCCGAATTACTAACTAGAGTAGATTGTACATTCGCTTGTTGCTTCCATAAATAACAACAGGAAAATGACATAATAGACATTAATTAGTTTAAAATTTATGAGTTTTCATGATGCGAGACAATTCCGTTATATTACTTGATAAATTTGGACAAACACATGATATTATGACACATTATGAGCACATTTATCGTTTGATAATATATCATATAAGAACATAATACGATTTTATCACATGTACAATCGGTAACAATTCAAAATTGGAATAATTCCGAAATGGCTCCATGTTATGCGAATGTTTGGAACCGGGCACGCAACGCCCCATTTGCCGTTCCGGCTATCTACGTTTCACATGCTTTGGTCGAGTGTTTATATAAATACATACATATTTATAATCCTTCCTCAATTTAAACGGTTATTTATTTATTTCAAAACGATTACTTTTTATAACAACAAACTTGCCAATTTATTTATTGATATCATAACTTTCTTTTCTTAAAATTAAAATGGGAATTTTTATAAAATCGAAGGTGTAGATAAAATCGAAGGAGACGATACTGCGAAGATGGTATTACACGTTCATATTTTCGTTTAGATTAGGATTTGAGTGCTGGTGATTAACTCGTTTACGAGGTTCGAAGACATGCGTCCTAACATAATTATTTGTCTTCAAACTTGATCTATAAGCATCATATATTCTTCCAGTGTTTGTGTTTCAATCACTTATTCACAAGGGGAAAGAAGATATGTTATTTGTTGATCTGATGACTTTATTATCAACACCTCTTAACAGCATGAAGTGAAGCTGCTAGTATTTTGTCTAAACAAGTGTTATCAAGATCTTTAATTTACTTAATTTAATAACTGTATAGGATAAAGCACATATAATTTCGGCCACATTAGAGTTGTCGAAGTTTAAAAATTAAAGTTTAATTTTAGAGTCTTAGAATTTTTTTTTCAGTATGAGTGTTAATGAGAGTTTGGTTTTGTCTGCATAAGTGTTATCAAGAGTTCAAATTTTTGTTACATTAAGATTATCAAGTGCTGTAAAATTAATTTTTAATTTTTACAGGAAGAAACAACCTTATACTTGCCAGCCTTTTACCTTGAAAAGGTTTGTGTGTGTGTGGGGGGAGGGCAGATTTCATTACTTTTAAAAGGTATATTATTATATACCAAACTTTGTAAATTTGTTTACAAGTTGTTACTAATTCTTTGTAAATTACAAAGAATAGTAAACATCAACTAAATAAGTACTAAATTTAAAATATTAATGTACATATGCTCAGAGATTATTGTAATAATAATTATTTTTTGGGCAGAATTAATCTGTAGAACAAATAGATTTTTTAGATCATTATTATTCACAAAAAAATCTATCTTTTCCATACCACTAAATTTTATGCAACAACAATAAAATTATTGCTACAACATGGATAACGTTAATATAGATATTCTAGAATTTACAAAAGCTGCTATTATCACAATAGTCAACGCGTCATACAATGTGCATATTAATCTAATATGAAACATTAAACATAAAACATTAAATAAAAAATTAATTTTACAACTATTATTTTTTAAGATCTTAATCTAGTTCAAATATTCTATTCTTATAGTATAAGCTACTTCAACAAATGGTACCTGGAGAAAGTTCAGAGCTTTCATTATTTATTCCAACATCATTAGTTTCGATGGTGTATCTAATGTTCTCTTTTTTCTCAAAAGTATATTAGACTGTGTGTGTGCAAAAACGAGTGCTGACTTTTTTAACCATAGCATGAAAACAATACAATACACATACGTTGACAAAAAACCACTATGAATCTAAAAAATAATCAAGTTTTATAAGTATATATCTTGGATTAACATTAAAAATAGGAATCTTAAACTTCAACTTTTACTCCATTTTGTTATATTCAATATAAATGACTAGTGCTCCATTGACAGCAGTTTTGTCAGATATTTTGATAGGTTTTGTCGTTTCTTCCTTATTGTCATATTTTAACCAACCACCTTGTATGCTTCTACAACAGGTGAAGTAATGTCGAGCAGTATTTCTATGGGCATTTCAAAAGCGACTACTCCTGTTAATGTAAATGTTTGTCCTACTATTGAAATATCTGAATTTAATTCATTCAATTTCAGAAGGCATTCACTTTCATTTTCATTTTCTTCCACGTTAAATGTAATAATGTATTTATATGTTATATCTGCTTCGAAAATAGTACAAGGACATTCAACACACATATCTGGAACATGAAGATGCTTTACAATATTCTCCAAATAATTTTCTGTTGTTATTTTTGCAATTGATATTTTTATCAGTTTTGTATGTCTATACATTATGCAACCGCACTGATGACATTGAAATTTTTCAATGATTCTTGAAGGCATAATTTTATTGTAAAATTCACCAATAGAATCAGTCCAACAAAACTTGTTGTTCAATGTACCACAAAGGTTGTAAAGAAACTTTAATCTTGATGTCGTTAATTCTTGCTGACTAAAATTGTCAACATATGTTTTTAGAATATTTAAAAACTCTCTACTTGTTGCTTCCATTGCATAAATTGCTAACTCATTTATAAAATCTTGAAACATCTTTATATTGTAGAATGCTTAAGTTAAAATTTCAATAATAGTGTCAAAATGACTCGAAGTGGATAGTATATTTCTCTCTTTATTGATTTTTGCAGATGTAAATAGATTAGAATTTTTAATGACTTTTCTATATGTAATTTTACATTGTTTCTTTGTTTTAAGGGAGGGTCTCTGTTGTAGCAAATAAATATTTTCACACGGCCTAAGATATTTTCCTCTTTGAGCAGGTAGTTTCAAAGCTAATGAATGCTTTTCAATTTTTAAATTATTATGATGCTTGCTTGAGATTGTCTCTTCATGACTTCCATTTTTAGATAAATTTAACTCTTCAGTTATTGCTAAGTGATTTTTTGAAGTATTATCAGTTTTTTCAGCTTTACAAATTGAATCTATAAATGTACTTATACTTATATTAGTTACATCAAAATCAATAGCATTACTATCGTTGCAATAATTATTATCTTTTTGTACAGTTTCATTGTCACTTATACTACTTTCAGAATCAGAACTTGGCAAGTTTTTACAATCAAGTTTTTTATTTGCTTTAACATGAAAATTATTCAAACCCATCCAATTTTCTTCATAATTCATATAAGTATATTCTAAATATTTTTTTTCTATTTCTTTAGTTGTAAATTTATAACTATTGTTTCTAAATGCGTTTAACTTTTCATATTCGTAATCAATATGTTTTAATAAATATTCATTTAATCTTGGTGTAGATTCAAACTTGAGCGCTAAGTATTGATCAAACTCGATTTTATATTCATTAGGTAATGTTATTAAATTAAAAAAATTATCGTCGATACAGATATTGGGTATAACGTGTGACCAAATTACAAATTCCATACACAATTCCATTAATTTCTCACAAAATTTTGGATTATAATATGCATTTTTTTCATCTGTTTCATCACTGTCGAGCATTAATTGACAGGATTCAATAAAGACATTATCTAATGATTCTTTAATGCATTTACACTTATCGTAATCAATTTCAATAACATTTTTTAAAGCTAAAATTTGATCTAACTCCTCATCTGTTATTGTTATTTTTTGATTTTCGTAATACCTTTCGATATTAAAATCTTTGAGCTGCAGTTTTATGATCTCAAAATGCTTGTGCATAATTACATTTTGAAATTCACTACAAAATACAATAAAAATACTCTTCAAAATTTTTAGAAAATTATCTAAGTTTTCCTGTAAACTTAATAAAATAATACTGTAAATATGAAATTTTTTTACAATTGGAAGCTGAATCTTTTCCATTTTTTTATTTTGACAAGTAAAAATTTGATATCGGTATTAATAATAACTTTTGGTAATTTAGCAGTTTGTTGACAAAAATGATTATAACACATGACTAAATAATCTTCATATGGTAAATATGCATTGAAAGTTTCATTCATTGCGAGATAATGATTCGAGTAGTAATCGGAAACTAAAAAATTTGGAATCGCTAAGCCACTTCTTATGCACTCGCTAAAAAATCTACTAAGTAAGGATCGAGAACAATCTTCGGTAGACATCTGACACAAAGGCAGAAATGTGTTAGATATGTTTATGCCCAAAGCGTATAAGTTTATTGTTTTACTAACAAACCCATCAGGTGCGGTGAATGGCTTGCAAAATGATCCTATTCGAGAGAAAATATAAGTTTTATTTTTTGAAAAATCTTTGGAAAAATCTACTGCTTCTATTGTCCAATGTAATATTGTTAAAGGAGAAGTACACAATTCTTTAATTGCTGGTTTATAATGCACATTGCTTTGTATTTCAAGCAATATTGATTCTTCATTGCGTTCATCTTGAGTAGAAGCACTTATCACCGTAATATTAGCTGTATCCTCAATTGCATTTACAGCATTGATTTCATTTAATATTAGTTTTAGGTTTTTTGTGGTATATCGGTACAAATTACGCACTTGAATTATTTTCGTGGAATCTCTTTGTTTTATATTATTACACATAAGCTGCCACATTGGATCACTTTCTGGTTTTAATTTACCATCTGCGGTACAAATTTCATGTCATCTTAACTCTTCTACTCGTTCTTCGTGCGATACTAAGCACTTCTTCCCTCTCTTACCCATTATTCCAAACACAATTGATTATGCACATTTAGCAATCACAAATGCAATGTTGGAAATCGTTTAATTAATAAACGACCAGCTTCTATACTTTGTATATTACACGCACAACAAAATTATTCACTTGTAGCCGTCGAACACTGACAGTTCTTCTTCTGCCTTTTCTGCCATCACCCTGTGTACACTATAACGCTATACCGATCTATATCAAGTGGACGGTCCCAAACAAAACACAGTCATCGGTTGGCGGTAAAACGTGCGCGCTAAAAAGTTTTTAATTTTTTATAAATAAACCAACGGACCGACAATTTTTTCAATATCAGTTACAAATAGATCTAACGATTCCGCAATTATATATATTTTTTTATTGCGATGTATGCAAATTATTCGCGTACTTCGGGGAGCTAAGGAATGAATGCTCTTCCCGGAATGACGCGCTCTTTTATACAGGTGAGCGGAACTGCTCTGACGCTGAAGCAGTGAGTTACCCCCACCAGTCGTCCGAGCGCCAGTATCGCTATAGATATACTGATACATGTAGAATCTTAATTTACATATTTTATGGCTATAAATAATTAATTTTCGCAAAAATAAGAACGTACGAATGTTTACCGATGTATAATTAACAATAAATAATGGTTTGTTGCTAATAACAAGCTCCGGAAAACAAAATAACTTGCATATAAATACGCGGGTCGCGAAACTTTAACTCTTTTGTTGCCATTTTTAAAATATTCATTAATGATTTGTCCTAAAAACTTTACATGAGTCGAAAGCTCATGAACTAACGATCATGTACGTTACAAATTTATATGGAAAAAGTGCCTCAGAAAATAATATTCGGCATGTGAAATGTCTATTTCGTACTTATTTGACAAGTTTATATATAAAGCGAAACATATAATCTCGACTCCTGGGCAAACTTAGCTCGTTTCTCGCGCGCGCGCTGTATTTTTCTTCAATCTTGCAACGATGTTTTTCGAATGAAAATTAACGAATCGCAACCACGTTTTTTGCGTTTTACATAGTTTCTTAATCGCAGAATCTCATACGAGCATCTATTTTTAGAAATTTACTATTTAGATAGTTGATATGAACGTTGCAAGTTAGCGTCGTGTCCCGTACATTACATACGGCCAAGCGGCAAGCCAACTTGTAACTCAACTTAAAAACATAAAAAATTGTTTAATCAAATTATGTTAAGTTAATTTATGGAATAAATTCAAAAATAAAAATTTTTTAATTGAGGGTAGGGTCCGTGGACGTTGCAAGCTAACGATAATCTTTATTTTATTTTCAGCTTCTTAATGCTACTATCGCACAGCATGACATGCGCGTACCACCAAATATACTTTATTGTATGTATATTTGAGTACCAAAAGCAACTCAAGATATGCCAGATAGTTTTTGTAAGTATCGTTGAGTTCATTTGTATGATTTACATTATAAACTTTAAATGCCTTTTACTCAAATTTAGTTTTTTCATGCTTTTTGTGTACTTGCCGCAGCTTTCTGAAGGAACCGTACCATCAATCCTGATGAACCAAATTGGAAAACCTTCCTTATTAGTATGGTCACAAACTGAGCGGAGCAGAATTGGCAAAGATATGTTCAAAGTGAATGTTACGTATGTTTACATATGTAACATTCACTATAATTACTAATATTGTTAATATATGTTTAATTAATTATATTAATTTTGTGTTTTTCAGGAATCTGTTCAGCTTAGTCTGAGACCAGATTCATAAGGAAGATTTGGAACTTTGATTTATCAGGATTGATGGTACAGTTCCATCAGAAATATGCGGCAAGCAAAGAAAAGTGATGAAAATCATGATTTTTGGTAAGCAAATATCTTTAATTGTTTTTAAATGTTATACTCACTTTATGCATATTATTTATGCATAAAAGTGATGTATAATACTTAGATTTCAAATGAAAAATGTAGTTTTTAGAGCACCTACATATGTTTATTTTTTACAGCTCTAATAATTTTTCTTTTTTTTTCTAGGTTTTAACCCTGTCATAACCCCTTAAGAGAACACAATCAGATAAGTATTTCGATTCATATTACATATAAATATATCATATATATTTCGAATTTTACGAACTTGTTCTTTATTTAAATGTTATTTTATTTTTTCAGATTTTTATAAGCTTTATTTTTCATGTGAGGTTATATACTTGGAAGGAATATTGGAAAACAAAAAAGTTCCTGTACGTGTCTAATATTTTCTATCGGCCTCATTCTTTGTGTTTATTAACAAACTAGGAAAATAGCTGAAATATCTATTAAGTTTAGACCAGCAATTGGAATAGAGCAAGCGTAAGTTTTTTATTTTTGCATAAACTCTTACCGTTATATAATTAGAGTCATTAAGTAATATATTGCCAAACAAAAAGGTTGCTGTGTGTTTCAAATATTGTACCGGCCTTACTGATTCTATTTATTACTAGACTACTAAATAGCTGGCATATCTATGAATTAAGTTTAGACCAGTAATTGGAATAGAGCAAGAGTAAGTTTGTTATTTTGATTTTGTATATTTCTTATCATAATAATTAGAGATTAATGGCACATGCAAAACATGAATACGTATATCATTGCATATTTTTCATGCATAATATAAATGTAAGTCATTAAGTTACTTTTATTTTATAACTTTACGTATAAATAGAAATTAATTAGTATTAAAATTTTTCTTTAATGATCTCAGAATTTATTTGTTGAAGAGGTAAAAGAATAATAAAAGACTCTGGTTTAGTACATTTTGCATATTTTTTTATTAATTTTCATTATGATTTTCTTGATTTGCTACCTCAGCCTTTTCTTCAACTTCGTGCGTTGACCCCCATTTAGTCATTGAGACCGGCGGGTCATTTCCTTCAGTTTTACTTTTTTATAAATCGTACATAATATAATGAAAGATTTTGTGAATTGATTCTATGTTAAAATGTTCTCTTTTAATTTTCAGGTTTTATTGTAAGGCATACAACTATCAGGTTATAAAGAATTTTCTTGTGACGTGACAAGCTAGTGAAAGTGTTGTATTTTCATCGTTCAAGTATCGTTGAAAGTTTTTACAGAATTTCTATTGGGAGGTTACGCAACTGTCACGTTATTAAGGGAAGGAATTCCTGTGACAAGCTAGTGATGTGAAAAATGTTGTTTCAAGATTTATAATTATTAAGTTCAGAATTACAAGTTCAGAAGACAAGTGGTTTAGAAGTTTTTCCCAATCTTGAGAGAGCAAGTATAATCAGTTTTCAGACGTAACAAGACTTTTCCCAAGGGAAAAGCATATTTTGTTTTATATAAGGTAACGAGAACATGTTCTGCATATTCTAAAAGGCAAAAGATCATACAAGTTTTCAAGTCCACTGCTTAGAGAGATAGTATAAGAATTTTGACAATGGTATATAGTTGAGCAGTATTGAGATAATCAGAGATTAGAAATTTCAAAGTTCAATAATTCAAAACTGCTGAGCCGTATCAACTTAAAAATTCTTATATTATCCCTCTAAGTGACTGGCTTGACAACTTATAAGTTCTCGTTACCTTATACAAAACAAAACACGCTTTTCTCTTGGGAAAAGGCTCATTATATCCATGATCTAGAAAATGTGTATACTTCGTACTCCTTTCAAATTGAGAAAAACTTAATCTAGAAATCCACCGGAAGGATAGCATGTGAAAGTTTAAATTTATCACGTAAACCAATGACAAAATAATTATCATTTATGGTATTCCAAATTGAACAGCTCAAAATTGGTCTAGACGATTAACTTGAAATTTCTTGTGCTATCCCTCTTATTGATTTGCTTAATGAAAAATTAATTTTTCTCAATTTTGAGAGAACAACATGTACAGTCAGTTTCCAAATCTTGGATGTAACGAGTATTTTTCCAAGGGAAATGCATGTTTTGCTTTGTAAAAGGTAACGATAACTTATGAGTTGGCATGTCTGTCACTCAGAGCGATAGTATGAGAATTTTCAAGTCGAGACGGCTTAGCAAAATAGTTACATAAGTGACAATTAAGACTCTAAAGCCATGAAATCAATGATGTAAGTATATCTACATGAAAATCAAAAATGTAAGATCTTGGATCGAATGAATTGTATGCATTATTTTAACATGTTAAAACAAATTTGGATACCGAATTTCAGCCTTTTTGCTATAACAGATTTTAAGTGAGGTGAAGACCGAAATATGCAAAATGCAGCTTTCGTTACTTGTGGACGATTACTTATTTCAATTATAATCTTTACTCTCATTTGATATCTATCATAGCTAGATGGCGGAAATTTTGTACATAAGTTTGTTTTAACATATTAAAACAATATCTGTAATTAAGTTTATCTAAAAACTTATAGTTTTGATTTTCATATTGTTACCTAACTGAAAATTTAAACACCAAAGGCGTGAAGTCAACAGTGTAAGTATTTATGAAAAAGTCAAAATTATAAGTTCTTATAAAAAGTTAAGTGTATGTATTATTTTGAATCTCTTATAAGTAAATAATAAACACAAGTTTTTAGATTTTATTTTTTTACATATATTTCTATTTTTTATAAATATCATTCAAAATATAATATGGATTAAAAATTTGTGATGGATGTGATGTAAACTTGTATGATCACACATGTTGTGTGTCAATAGTATACATAACGTTGAAATGCTTTCAAGAAAGCAGTTATCAACTAATTAATTAGCAATAATTTTATGCACGTTCAGACTACTTTTAATGTATATTTGTGATAAAAATAATTATGAAACTTAGCATAAAATTCAGTGTAAATAAAAGAAAAAAAAACGCGCTATTCTATTTACCTCTAGGGTTTTGTGGAAAAGATAGATATTTCTTTTTGAATAATAATGATTCAAAAAATAAATATTTGCTCTACAGATGGTGTCGAAAAAATAATTATTATTACAATAATACATGAGATTATGTGCATTAATTTTATAAATTTATAAAATTTTAAATTGGTTTCAACTATTGTTTATAATCTAGGTATTATAACTTTTAAAGAGTAGTGAAATCTCCCCCCCCCCCCCAAAAAAAAACCTTTTGAAGGTAAAAGGCTGGCAAGTATAAGGTCATTTCTTCGTATAAAAATTAAAGATCAATTTTTTAACACTTGATAACCTTAATGTACCAAAAATCAAAATTTCAGTTTAAGTGTTTTATTATTTACGGTTATTTCATTATTTAAATTAAAATCAAACTATCGATAACAACGTAGAGAATATTCTAGCGGGTTTATTGTATACGGTTATTAATTTTTTCCTTCCTCGTAGGAACGTATTGATAAGAAATCTATTTATAAGTGGTAAATAAATCTAATCATCTCTTCGAGCAACTTGGTATTTATTACATCTTACACTAATTATGACATCTAGTCGAAGGCGAGAGTGTCAAAAACGAGATATGGGCTCTCCGAAGTTACTTTCGTGGTGCGTAATAATGCCGCTTCTATCGCCCGGGAGCCAGAGTAGTACTTTCTGCACAGTGTGGAAAAAAGGTGTTTTTAATCAGTTCAAAAATAATTACTTTAGGGTGTATGTCTTTTTTACCTCGTAAATGAGTGAATCACAAACACTGAAATTACATGATGCTTATACATTTGGCTGGATAGTCCAAAATTCTAACAAGATTCTTCTAACTCGAATCTCTTTTTAGTCTGTTTAGAAAGCTTACAGAGACTAATTTGATTGCTTTCCAGAAGCCAGTTTCAAATGATTTAGTGAAGCTTACGAAATTGAATGAATCATTCCTTCTGGAAAGATGTACGTATTATTGGGTATGAATATTTGTAGTAATCTGCAGGAGAACTTCTGATAAGCTTGTTTGGAGTAATCTAAATTTTCAAAATAAACAAAATATATAATCTCATTCTTTCTTGTTAATTTTTAATACATATTTCACATAATAATACCTGCAATAAATAAAAAAAAATGCTCCAGGTCGGAATCGAACCCGGGGGAGCAAGATTGTTGAGCATTCATCTAAGCCACTTACCTAACGACAACTTTCCGATGATGATATCAAATATTACATATCATCGCCCCCCACCCCCAGGGGATAATTTATTTATTTATGTTTAATTTAGTTCAGAACGTATTTAGAGCATATAAGGGTTTAGGTTGTACATAAATATTGAACTTATGTTTTATACAAGAACAATTAACTTAATCTAATACATATATAAGATTTAAGTAATCTTTAGGAGAGCTTCAGGGAGCCTTGTAATTACAGTTCAAAAGATACTTTTAATCTTACCATATAATTTTTCTGTAGCCTTACAGGTAATAATCCCCAAAGATTAAATTCAATCTTACGGGAAAGCGTTGTGAAAGTTTCCGGAATGTTTCCATTAATCACAGAACTCGAATCTTATTATAGCGTTTTCGGGAAGCTTATCGAAGCTGACTTGATTGCTTCCAGGAAGCGACCTCCAAATCGATTATTGAAGCTTACGGAATAGCTTCGGGTATTTTTTCGGGTAAGATTCTCAAAGGACATGATTGAATCTTTCACGTAATCTTTAGAGCAGCTTCCAGTAAGTTTGCGTGTAATATTCCTAAATGATTTTCAACCTTACGGTATAATCTTTCGGTAATCTTTCTGCAAGTTTTCAAGAAGTATTCCATCGTAACCTTTGATGAAGTTTCTCGGAATCTTTCTTGAAGTCTACACATATCTTGCATTGGATGTTTGATTGTATGTTTCATTTGTGTTGTGCTTGCGGAATATTCCATGCTGTTTGGAATAGGAATATTTCTGTACTAGTTCATTGATAAGCTCAGAAAAAGAAATCCTGAAAATCCAGATACTTTTCAATATTAGGAATAAATTTAAGCAATTAAATATTCTTAAGTATTTCCTTAAGTACTATTGAGGAACATTTTAGAAAAGCTTCTGGTAAGAATCGAAATATTTCATATAGTTATTAAAATAGGAACATTTTATAACAGTTATAAAAATTTTTCGAGGCTGTTGATTTGATTTTAGAAACGGTTAAATCTTCTGCAAGAATATTTGTTTATTTGTCCTCGGCGACTGTTATAAAATTTTCCTATTTGAATAACTATCTGGAATATTTCAAATACTTACCAGAAGCTTTTTAAAATGTTCCTTAATAGTACTTAAGAAAATAATTACTTAAGCATATATATAAATGCTATACCTAATATCGAAAAGTAATAGAATTATTAGAAAATTTTAAATTTTCTCTACATGAGGGTTGTGGAGGGTTTGAAAATTATTCTATAATTGAAATGAAGACACAACCTTATTCTTGCCATCCTTTTACCTTGAAAAGTTTTTATTTTTTTGGGGGGGGGGGAGATATTTCACTACTTTTTAAAGGAATGCAATTCATTTAACAAACAAGTTATAGTTTATTAAATATAAAATTCTTTTGTTGTTCTTATCGATCTCTCCGAGGCAATGGTTTAGAAAGGGTTTAAAAAATTAAAACTCCTTTCTTTTAAGAAACGACGTTTCTGCGATCATTGTCGCCCTCATCAGGAAACTGTCAAAAAAATTTTTATTACAATAAACAAACAGACTTTAAAATGAACAGAGTATTACATAAAAAAGGCGATATTTTTGAAGCTTACATATTGGAGCACATTTGATTTGTATACATCTCGATAATCCTTTCCACCGGCAAGTTAACAGCGGGGGAAGAGAGAGACCGAGTGACACAGCTATTATTTATACCGCTCTGTCAGCTACTGTCTCGAAAGTGAGGAAGTAGCCGGCAATCGTCGCTTATATAGTGCGAAAAGTCTTTCGCGCGGTTTGTTTACATATGACGTCACGCATCACCTCATCCTTTCAATGTATACAGATTTGATTTTAAAGTTGGTATATTAAATGTGTGTTACACGTTATTGAGTTACTGGGTATCCTCTTTCTTATTGATACCATTATCTTGCAAATGTATATGCATCATTTCCGAGATCAATCTTTTATTTAAATTGTTTTCCTTCTCTTTTATTTTAAATCCTTCAAAATTAATAGTATGATTGTATTTTTTACTATGCTTGGAAATGGCACTGTCCTTAGATTTACTATGTTCTTTAATACGTGTACACACATTTCTTTTTGTTTGGCCCACATATGTAGCCGTGCAAACGTTACATCCAAGTTTATAAACAACATTTTTCTCTAGGTGTTTCTATTTTTTATCCTTTCCTTTCACAATAATATTGCACATATTACTGTGTATTTTTGGAATGGTCATATTGTTGTTTTTTTAGTCATTCTGATTGTAGATAATCGTTTTTTGACGTATTTTTCAACGAAAACAGAGGGGTAATTATTATCGAATAATAGACATTTTACAATATCAATGTTTTTCTGATGAAAAAATTTATCCGATAACTTCACCGCCCTGTCAACTAGATTATACACCATGGCAATTTTTTGACTTATCGGGTGTTGCGAATTAAAGTGCAAAAATCTGCCAGAGAAAGTTGGTTTCGTGTACCAATCAGTTTTTATTTTATGTGGTTTATTAATCAATAATACGTCCAAAAAACTTATGGATTTGTTCACTTCCATTTCATGTGTAAATTGGAGTCTGCTATTATACGAATTAAATATTTTTAACGTTTCATCTACTTTACTTTCGGAATACAAATAATGATATCGTCAATGTAATGGAAAAAGAACACAGGTTGATAAGTTAATTTTGAAATGCACTCCGTTTCGAGATCATCCATAACAATGTCAGCGAATAATCCCGAAATCGGGGAGCCCATAATATAAAAAGTTGTTTATAAAATTTACCATTGAATTGGAAGTATGTATTATCCATAAGTAGACTACAAGCATCTAAAATCTCGTCAAGTGGAATTTCAAACTTTCTCGCTATTTGTATGTATCTTTTTTCAATACTTTGCATGACTAGTGTTTTATCAATATTTGTATATAACGATTTTACGTCTAAGCTGACAATACAGTGATCATTCGGAATGTTTACATTTTTAATTTTTTTCTATAAAATCATAACTATTTTTTATGTATGAACGAGGTTTTTTAATACTATTTTGTAAGATTTTAAATAAATATTTTGACAAAAAAATATGTAGGTGAGCCTATTGTTGAAATAATAGATCTTAGAGGATAGTCTTTCTTGTGAATTTTTGGTAAACCGTTCGCTTTTGGTAGACATGTATCAGTTTGTGTGAAAAACTGTTTTTTATATTTTTTACCAAAAAAACCATTTTCATTCCACATATTTGTTAGCTTCTTTACATTCGATTGCAATTTTGATAGTGGATTTTTCTTAATTATACTGTATGTGTTAGTGTCAGCTAAAAGATTTTCCATCTTGTCAATTGCGACGTAGCAATAAATATTGCTGCGTCGTGATTATTTATTTCGGCCAGCTGACTCACTCTCGGCAGACTGACAGGCCATGGAGCGGAGCCAGCGCTCGGTGGAGCACGCAGGAGTTGCCTCTAACCGACCGCGTGCGGAGCGCAGGATGTGAGCTCCCGAGTCACACCTGCGCAGCACGTTGGCGCTCGGGAGGGGGTACAGCAGGAAGCGAGACGGCGGCCGCACGCACGCGGTTACATGCACGCCGTTGTGTATAGAGGGGAGCGCGTGTGTATGTGTGAGAGAGAGAGAGAGCGAGCATGAGTGCGAGCGCGAGCGAGAGAGCGAGTGAGTGAGAGCATGAGTGGGAGAGAGAGGGAAGGCGACGCACATGTGGTGCGAGAGAGAGAACATGCGGCGCGTGCGGTAGCAGGGAGAGGGAGAGCGCTCTCCGTTATCGGCCGCTATAGATTGATCGAGAGGGCGCCTGCTCCCGGGCAATCGATATATGTTTGATATAGAGGTTTTCTTTCAGGAGTATAGGGGAATTGTGAGATGGTAAAGTAAAGGCCGGCTTCCATTATCGTGTAGTACGATATGTTAAGGCTGTCTTACAATTGTTTCTTTTATTTCGTTTGGTGAATTTCGAAACTCGCGCGGCTGTTTAGTTTCTATATAGATGGCGCTACCTGATGGAGTTCAATATTGATTGATTGATCTCTATCAATAAAGGGGGCGCAAATTATGTAAATCCGCAAGGATATAGAGGGCGATAATTGTTTTCTCGAACAATGAGAAAATTAAGAATAGAAAAGGGGGCGTGGGAAAATCAGGTGATATAGAGATAGCTTGTGGTGGCATTTAAATAGGCCAATGGACTATTTAGACCATTTTCTAGGACCAATGGAAATTTGCCAGCCAGGACGACGCTCCCGGGAGGAAGAAGGCGAGGTGGGAAAATCGCGGCTTCTTCCCCGAGCGGAGCGTCGTCCTCGTTCACTCTGTTCCCGGATCTCCACTTTTGCAGTTCTGCTGATTTTTCTGAGTTTTTTTATTTTCCACGGTCTTGAGGTTGTTGGTGGATTCCGGCGGCCATTGCGAGCACTTTGTTGGAGTTCCTGGTTTTTTGGATTTCTTTTGGAGGAATCTTGGAGGATTAGGTTGTGGATTTCTGGAGGAATATTGGTGAGGTTTCTTAAATATTAATTTGTATATATTTTATTCTAGTAATTGGGGAATTGGAGAAAGTGTTAGGTAGAGGAGATTTTTCCCGTTTCAGCTCCGCGTATCTCTCCACGTTTTCAGCAGGAGGCGGATCTCACCTTTGTTGTTTCCTTTTATGACATAGCATCATCGTAGAGGAATTTCGCGGCCCTTTTCTTGTTCTAGCAACTCCAGAACCAGCTATCGTGGATTTAGTTATTCGGCCGCTGGCCCATGGGTTATTTAAAATCGAAATTGATATGTTTGCCTATACGAATTTGTAACAGGGAGTTTACAATATATTTGTTTTATGTGTTAATTCCAATTCTTTTTGTGTTATTATTCATTTTACCAGCCCTATTGCTACCGAAATTTCCCTGCGTGTACCCGTTTTCCGTTTTTCAGGACTCTGGACTCCGAGAGTGAGAAGCAGCCGTTAAACAAATCATTTTTGTACACTAACTGGAATCCTCGAGCGGGTGAGGCAAATTCCACGTTACACAATATAATCGTTTGTATACATCGCAACTGTTACATTACCTTTGTCAGCAAAGGTGAACATAATATCTTTATGAGTCTTAATGAAATTCTCAGTTTCCGTTAATTTATTTTCAAAAATCTTTTCTTCTATTGTTATGTGTCTCGTTTTATTACGGTGTTGTGTGATATTATTTATTAATGTGTTTCGGACTCTATTTGCAGTACTATCGGGAATGTTATTAATTGATATTGTGTTTTCTAAGTTTTTGATGCATTCAATAACCAGAACTTCATTAAGACTACTCGTAGGATTAAATTTCCTACCTAGTGCGGTCACATATTTTACATTAGTCGGTATGTCTATATTTGTCAAATTAGTGAACCATTTTTCAAAACTCGGATTCGTATCATTTTTTCTATTTACATTATCGAATTTTCTATTATGAGTCATATTGAAATTAAAGTGAAGCTTGTCCTGATTTGACGTAACAAAGCCTAAAATTTCATATGGAGTATATCTTGTAAAACTTTGTGTATTTTTTCACACTGTGATTCTATAAAACTAATATGTATACAAATATCTTCGATCTCAAGATTTAGAATCTTATGTTGCAAGTTATTAACAACTTTTTTGAATTGATTTCGAACCGAGTCATTATGAAAAATTAAATGATTCAGACTACTTGCGATGTTGTTGACGTTTGCAGGGCGTGTGTCGTATGTCCTGCATCGCAGTAGGAAGTCTCGTTGTAGCGTGATCCATGTCTTAATGTGCTGTCGTGCATCAGCTCCGTATATTCTCTTAATATCGTCAAAGGAAACGTTGCTTAGAACCGGTGAAGATCCACAGTCCATGTTTAATGTATTTAGATAAGTGTGTATACACTATCTAGTAAGATTTTATCCCTCGGTAGTTTGTTAAAATTCTTTTGTTGTTCTTATCGATCTCTCCGAGGCAATGGTTTAGAAAGGGTTTAAAAAAATTAAAACTCCTTTCTTTTAAGAAACGGCATTTCGGCGATCATTGTCGCTAGTTAACAGCGGGGGAAGAGAGAGACCGAGTGACACAGCTATTATTTATACCGCTTTGTCAGCTACTGTCTCGGAAGTGAGGAAGTTGTTAACTAGCCGGGGGAAAGGATTATCGAGATGTACACAAATCAAATGTGCTCTAATATGTAAGTTTGAAAAATATCGTTTTTTCTATGAAATACTCTGTTCATTTTAAATTCTGTATGTATATTGTAATAAAAAATGTTTTGACAGTTTCCTGATGAGGGCGACAATGATCGCCGAAACGTCGTTTCTTAAAAGAAAGGAGTTTCAATTTTTTAAACCCTTTCTAAACCATTGCCTCGGAGAGATCGATAAGAACAATAAAAGAATTTTAACAAACTACCGAGGGACAAAATCTGACTAGATAGTGTATACACACTCATCTAAATACATTTATTAAATATATTCTAAATTTATAGCTTTTAAGGTAAGATGTATTTAAGGCGATTCAGCTGCTAACGTATAATTTATTTATGAAGAGCAATATATGCACTAGGGTGAGCTAACCAGGCATGGCAAACAAATTCCATTCCGTTATGATCTGTTCAATGTATATAGATAATATAAGTTGTCAAGCCAGTCACTTAGAGGGATAATATAAGAATTTTCAAGTTGATACGGCTCAGCAATTTTGAATTTTTTAATTTTGAAATTTCTAATCTCTGATTATTTCAATACTGCTCAACTATACCAATCGCAAAAATTCTTATACTATCTCTCTAAGCAGTCGGCTTGAAAACTTGTATGATCTTTTTACCTTTCAGGAAGAAGAACATACATTTCCATTGGGAAAAGAGACGCTCAACCCACACTCTGGATACTGCCTGTACTCTGGGCAATCTAAAAATTGAAAATAACTAAGATTTCGTTAAACATATGAATCAGAGGGATATCATGAGAAATTTCAAGTTTATCGTATCGACCAATTTCATAATAATTATCATATAAGGCATTCAAAATTGAACAGCTCAAAATTGGCCTAGACGATAAACTTGAAATTTCTCATGATATCCCTCTGATTCATATGTTTAACGAAATCTTAGTTATTTTCAATTTTTAGATTGCCCAGAGTACAGGCAGTATCCAGAGTGTGGGTTGAGCGTCTCTTTTCCCAATGGAAATGTATGTTCTTTTTCCTGAAAGGTAAAAAGATCATACAAGTTTTCAAGCCGACTGCTTAGAGAGATAGTATAAGAATTTTTGCGATTGGTATAGTTGAGCAGTATTGAAATAATCAGAGATTAGAAATTTCAAAATTAAAAAATTCAAAATTGCTGAGCCGTATCAACTTGAAAATTCTTATGTTATCTATCCCTCTGAGTAACTGGTTTGACAACGTATGAGTTCTCGTTACATAATACAAAGCAAAACATGCATTTCCCTTGGGAAATGACTCGTTACGTCCAAGATTTGGAAACTGTGTGTACATGTTGCTCTCTCAAAATTGAAAATAACTAATCATTCATCAAGCAAATCAATTAGAGGAATAGCCTTCCAATAAAACCTGAAAAATAAAAGAGAACATTTCAACAGAAAATCAGTTCACTAAATCTTTGATTATATTATGTACGATTTATAAAAAAGTAAAATAAATACTTATCTTGTTCTAGCCTATTAGTCATGTTTGTGAGATGTCTTAACATATATTTTTGAAAATAAAATCAGTTCAATAGTTATTTATTGTATCATCATATATATAATATATGATACTTATTCTTTAACCCTACATGTGTATTTTATATAAAGAAATTAAAATTAAAATGTAAATACATGATTGTCCGCTCGTCTGCACACATAAACTCTACATAGAAACATACAGAAATCTTTTTGTTTTGCAATATATAACTTAATGTCTCTAATTGTATTACAATAAGCAATTATACAACACGAAAATAAAAAACTTACGTCTGCTCTATTCCAATTGCTGGTCTAAACTTAGTAGATGCCAGCTATTTTCCTAGTTTGTTAATAAACACAAACAATGAGGCCGAAATAAAATATTAGACACATACAGGAACTTTTTGTTTTCAATATCTGCTCCAAGCATAGAACCTCCCATGAGAAATAATAACCTATAAAAATCTGAAAAAATAAAAGATAACATTTAAACAAAGAATAAGTTCATAAAATTCTATATGTAAATGATATATTTAAATGTAATAAAACAAAATCCTTATCTGATTGAGTACTCGTATTCATTTTTTTCAATACCCTGTAATGACAAAAGTTTTAATTATATTTGGCACTGTTTTAAAATCTGTATTTATATTATATTATTATTTAACACTATTTAATAATATATATACAAACACAGCAAAAGAAAATTCAAGTTGATTTAATAAATAACAGTGTATATGAAAACATTGTCCGTCGTCTGCGGAAAAACAACGTAAACTAAAGTATAGCTATATAGCCTAGAATTACGTAGATGCTTCGTCACCGGATATCTGTCGAACAATTGTTCTCCCACGAGAAGAATTGAGGAGTCCAAACCTTCACTTTACAATATCATTCGATCGAAGCAATTTCAAAATATATAAAAATCACGTCAGGGTTATAACCCTGACGTGATTTTACTACTTTCGTCGCAAGCTTTCATCTAAGTGCTCATATGTCAGAAATAAAGCTGTCAACAGGGCAAGTTTAAAGTATAATACGGTCTGGCTAGCGCCCGACAGCGGCTTACGACCTGAAGTATTTATACTCGTCATCGTGGCGCTACCGCGCCCCTTGATACATATTAATAGTATATACGTAGAGCTGACGTCACGATGACATATTCCGCGGAGAACATTTGTTCTCACGGGAGAAGAATTTTCGATTAGAAGAATTCGGGACCTCGAACTTTCACTTCACAAAATATGATCCTGCAGTGATTTTGTTAGTTTTATCTCAAGCTTTCATTTGAGTACTCACACGTGAGAATTAAAGCTCTTCATGCGAAGAAAACCGTACACCAAGGTTCCAGCAGGGACAATTTAAAGTATATTTGGTCTGGCTAGCACCCGACGGCGGCGTACGTACTAAAGTACCTTATACTTGCCATCGTGGTGCTACTGCACCCCTTGATAATAATGAGTAATTCTTGAATGAAAATGTTTTTTTTACTTTACTAGCTTATCACAGCATTTCCTTTCGTATGTAACTTGATGGTTGTGTAACCTCCCAATGGAAATAGAAACTATCTGTAAAAAAAGCATTTAAACAAAGAATCATTTTACAAAAAATTCAATTAGATTGTATTGATATATATCAAAATAAAACTAAATACTTATCTAATTGTATACTGTTAATCGGGTTTATGTTATTTAATCTATTTTTAATGCAAGGATACCAATAATAAAAATACTGAGATACGTGTCTTCGATCAAGAGCAAAGGAAGTGCTCAAATACATCTGAAATGTAGTTTAAAAAGATGGTTTTTCATTGTAAATCAAATTTCTTCCATGAGAAATAATAACATATAAAAATCTGAAAAAATAAAAGTTAACATTTAAACAAATAATTAGTTCATAAAATTATATATATATAATCACCCATATATATATATATGGGCGATTCTCTGTGAGATTGACCGGCCGAAAAATGGACCTCACTATAACTCTGGGAATTTGTTCTAGAAGTTGCCACGAGTTACTCCAAATTTTTTCAGATTTTTTGAATTGATTGCCTTAGAGTTACAGGGGATCAAAGTTGATAAAATTAGTTTTTTCTTGCATTTTGTGCGGATTTTCAAAAATTCATAGCTCATCAGGGAAGCATTTATTACTATAGGGACATATAACAATTTTATCTTACAATTTTCTCAATTTAAAAAAAAAATACTTCGTCATATGTATCTGTATTACAAGTCATATGTGTAATTTAAAACTTGAAATTCAAAATTTTCAAGGTATTTTCAAGGTCCCATCGGATCCCAACCAAAATTTTTGTAAAGATTGCTTATTTTAGTAGAAAAGTTTCTAAGTATGTCCGGACCCATCAACCTTGCTAAAAATAAAGTTATTACTCATATTTTGCTACATTTGGCAAATAATGATCTACTTCCGCCTTTATAATTATAAATTCATTTGAATTAATTATAGTATGTATAGTAGATATATACAATACATAATGAGGTGATATTTCTTAATGTAATAGATAATAATTCTATATGTATAGTGACTAAAATCTGGATTAATAGTTAATTAATAAAATAGTACTTACACTCATAGACGTGTGAGGTGGTTTTAACTTGTTTTCCCGGACCAACTTATTTGAATCACCTGTAATAAACAAAGAATAATTTATTTTAACACAAAGGATTGTGCTATTTAATTAAACATTAAATTTAATGTTAATTGAATTAAAACTAATAAAAGTATACATATCTGATGTTCAATAAGTCATTCACAGTATCTTCATTTACACATGACTTTTGCCCAAGTGGACTTTTACACTTTAAACTTTCTCCAGACTACAGCTCAGACACTGTTACACACACGGAGTACGAGTTTTAGGGGATTTAAGTGCATTTTAAACAATATATTTTATTATAAATTATTGGTCCCGGCGCGTATGAGGTTAGGCAGCTGATAGCAGTAGCAATAGAATTAAAGTTTCAGATTATACTCAACAGAATAGCACGAAAAGTGGGTTGGCAGCAGATGTGGCCTATATGTATGAACTAGACGGCGACAATTTTGAAAGTGTGTGGAATTTAAATGCATTTAGCTGATTGTTTTATTTATTATGATGATTTTGCTTATTTCTTACATTATGGAATAATGGTTGAAACTATACATTGAACTATGCCGAAAACCAACTAAATATATTCAAATCGCACGCGCTTTCAAAATTGCCGCCGTCTTGTTCATCCCTAATACAGGGTATTACTGCCGCCAACCCACTTTCGTGCTATTATTGTGCATAACCTGAAGTCATAGCACTACTGCTGCTGCTATCAGCTGCGCTAACCTTAACCGCGCCGGGACTGCTAATTTATAATAAAATATATTGTTTAAAATGCACTTAAACCCCCTGAAACTCGTACTCTGCGTGTGTAACAGTGTCTGTACTGGAAAAGTTTAAAGTGTAAAAGTCCACTTGGACAAAAGTCATGTGTATATGAAGATACTGTGAATAACTCATTGAACATCAGATATGTATACTTTTATTATTTTTAATTCAATTAACTTTAAATTAAAGAACACAATTCTTTGTGTTAAAATAAATTATTCTTTGTTTGTTACAGGTGATTCAAATAAGTTGGTCCGGGAAAACAAGTTAAAACCACCTTACACATCTATGAGTGTAAGTACTATTTTATAAATTAACTATTAATCCAGATTTTAGTCACTATACATATAGAATTATTATCTATTACATTAAGAAATATCACCACATTATGTATTATATATATATCTATTATACATACTATAATTAATTCAGATGAATTTATAATTATAAAGGCGGAAGTAGATCATTATTTGCCAAATGTAGCAAAATATGAGCAATTACTTTATTTTTAGCAAGAAATAGAGCAAGTCTGATGGGTTCGGACATACGTAGAAACTGTTAATAAGCAATCTTTACAAAAATTTTGGTTGGGATCCGATGGGTCGTACCTTGAAAATTTTGAATTTCAAGGTTTAAATTACACATATGACTTGTAATACATATATATACGATTTCAAAAATACTTTTTTTGAAAAATTGAGTAAATTCTAAGAAAAAATTGTTATATGTCCCTATAGTGATAAATGCTTCCCTCAGGAGCTATGAATTTTTGAAAATCAGCACAAAAGGCAAAAAAAACTAATTTTATCAACTTTGACCCCCTGTAAATCTAAGACAATCAATTCAAAAAATCTGAAAAAATTTGGAGTAACTCGTGGCAACCTCTAGAACAAATTCCCAGAGTTGTAGTGAGGTCCATTTTTCGGCCGGTCGATCTCACAGAGAATCACCCATATATATATATACATATATATATATATATATTGTAACGGCACTATTGTTGTTCCCGTAACAACCGGTCGTGTACAACCGTGACTCGTATAGTCACGTTTATTATCTCGTCGTAGTCTCCTCGTGATCAACACGGCTCGGCCGGTTCGTGATGGCCGTGCGTATGCACGGAACGAAGGCGGCAGGGGACGGGGTTACTAATGATAGAATACGCGTGAAATACGAGAACTAAAGGAAAGTATATTGTCAGCAGTAATGGTACAGCGCTCGTACTATCGAGCGAAGGTGCTCCACCGCACACTGCGCGAGAGAGAGAGAGAGAGAGAGATGGGGCTTGATCGCCCGAATACCGAGAGTGAGAGAGAATTGGCACTTACAGTCACACGTCGGTGCCGGGGGGTCGCTGTCTGCTCTGGCTCGCTGCAGTCGTCCAGGCTCGCAATCGGGTCGTCGCGGGTAGCGTGGCTCCGGTGGCAGTCGGACGGAAGGTAGCGTCTCTCGGCGTCGCACGTCGTAAGAAAGGGGCACAGAGAAATAATGCACGGGCGCGTGGTCGTGTATACCGCTCGGGCGCTACCGCAATACTGAATATTATAGATGCGCGCGATACGGAACGACGCTCCGGCCCCTGACCCTGTGTTGTCATATTTTGGCAAACGCCTGAGTAATGGGTCGGCAACGTCGCGGACAGACGGACGCGCTCTCTCTCTTAGACTAGGCCTAACATAGACACTCTCTCGCTCTCTCTGTCTCTCTCATAGGCTAGTGTCCGCTGGTGGTCGCTAGAAGAATAAATATATTAGTACATTGGTAATGTCGCATACGCCCGGAGAGGCGATAACGTGCGTATAATATGCGTCCATTATAACACCCCCCTCCAGATGCTGAGTACCCCTCCCGGCGTACCAGCTCGCGCTTACTACGTCTATCCGGGCAATAGGGAAATACTATGCAAATACCAAAATGTACGGTGACAATAACCATAAGAGCAAAAAAAAAGAATATAATGCAATATTATAGCAAAAAAAATGTGTGTTAGATGTTCTGAAAGGTTACTGCAACTTTTAACAATCCTGGTACGTAATGGGTAAGCAGTGACAGCAATTGTATTCATCTGAAATATGCTGACTGTGAATGTGTATCAAAAACTTACATTTCAATTTCAGTTTTTGATACTCGTATATCAGCATGTGCAGTACCCGGGTCTTACAATACCCATAATAAATGGTTGTTTTATGCCAAAACAAAAAAATATGCCAAGTCGTTTATGTAAGTACCCAATAAATATACATAAGTTTCGTCGTAGGATTTCTCGGCAACTATGGGACCGATTAAACTGAAATTTTTTGAAGAACTCCAGGAAACCCTTCTTCACTGCTTGAACAGAGTCAAATTGACTCAGATAAGTTAAGTGAATATTACACATGTAAACATATGCAATATTCACTATAAGTTATAAATTATTAATATTATGAACTTACGTATTACTAAACATATAAAAATTATATTTTTCAATAAAGGCTTCGTCAGTCTGAGGAGAAGTACATTTTCAAGAATTTCTATCTTGTCTGGTCTCATTTCATCATCCGGATTCTGAGATTTCCTGCGGCAAAAGAAATAGATTGCTGAAAATTGGTAATTCATACATGGGATTGTTTTTAATGTAAGTATAGATATATATTTTTTTTTAAATAATTAAAAATACATTTCATACATATATTTTAAGTAGAAAAATGATTTTTCTTTATACCATGAATAAATAATATTTTCAGCCTATTAATTTTAAATGTCTTTTTTACAGGTTTAACTCAGGCATAACACCTTAAGTAAATTAGTCACAAGCATTTCATGACAATTTTCAGGTTACATAGAAAAAGTATAACAGGAGTATACGCTTTATCAAAACTTTGTTTACTTAATCAGTTAATAATTGAGTCCAAATTGGAACTGGATTGTTACTAACTCATCTCCAAAATCCAAATCCGTATCTAACAACTTAAAACAAAATTTACACAAAGTATGATATTTTTTTAGAAAAAAACAGAACAAAATAAATATAAAAGAAACTTATTTGACTCAATGTAACTCAAAGAAAAGAATGGAAAATCTTATTGACCTTCGGGAGGTGCGCGGAGTGTTTGATTGTCATCCGTCCTTTCCCGTCCCGATGTTTGTCTTCTAAATGGATACACATCGTTACCAAAGGCCCTTGTAAAAATAATTCACAAAGTCGGTAATCCCATTAGAATCATTGTTTCCACGTTAAATAATTCCACATACCGGTGCGACAAGTGCTGTATCCAATTGCTAAAGGACTTACTTATCAGTGCTATAAACCGACGTTGGAGGCACTTGTCATTGCACTTCAAAGCAAGAATTTTTAGAGGGTATTAGGATCCTATTAGAATGCTTGTATTTAGTGTTGGCAGATTTCATAAACAAACTATTGGTGCTCCTACGGGATTCTGTTCGAGCTCCACATTTGCAGATATAGTTTTGGAAGATTTAGAAAATCATTGTTTTAATATCGTAAAAAATTATGATCATTTATATTAAGAAACGTCAACGATTGTTTGTTGATTGTAAACAAGGAGCAACAGTTACAGTTTGTACTTTCAGTTTTTTACAATGTTAAGCAAGGGGCGCGGCAGCGCCTCGATGGCAAATATAAGGTACGTTCAGTTCGTACGCCGCCATCGGGCGCTATAGTCAGACCCTATATACGTCTCATAGGCCCTGTTGGTGATATGACATTCCATTTTCTACGCATTAAGAGCTTTGTTTCTCACTTATGAGCACTCAAATGAAAGCTTGTGATAAAACTAACAAAATCACATCAGGGTCATATAGTGAAGTGGCTTCTATCGAAAGATATTGTGAAGTGAAAGTTCGGGATCATGAATTCTTCTCAGCGAAAACTTCTCCCGCAGAAAATGTTCTTCGCGGAAGTACGTCATCGTTCGTGTGACGTTAGCTCTACGTATACTATTGCATGTATACAGTTCATCATGTGTGCAGAAGAGCAGACGATGGTGTATTTATATTTTTTGATTTTTCAATACAATAACACAAATGCAGTGTTAAAGAATAATAACTATTGTACACTAAACTATCAGAGTTATTTTATTTTCAAAATAATATGCAATTTTTAAAGCTGTGTTTGGTTAAATATTTGAAAACTGTCAGATAAAATTAAGTAAAATGTTTCACAAACATGACTAACAGCCTAGAATTACATAAGTATTTAGTTTTACTTTTTTTATAAATATACAATACATGAAAGTTTCATGAATTGATTCTTTGTTAAAATATACCCTATTATTTTTGAGGTTTTTTTTACAATCAGGTTACATAAAGACATAACTTTTTTGTGATGTGACAATCTAGTGAAGTGTTAAGAAGTCATCTTTCAAAAACGTTTCTACGTTGTTGAAGTGGATATGTAACTTTATATATCGTCACATAGGAGGTAGACTCTCAGGCTGTATGTCGAAAGGGATGCTTATGAATAGCTAGTGAAAGTGTTTTATTTTCTTGGTTCAAGAATCGAAGATAGTTTCTACGTACAGAATATTCACTTTATATAGGGAAAAAATTTTCTTGTGTTGTGACAAGCTAGTGAAGTGTTCAGAATATTCGTTCATGTAAGTAAGTTTCTACATTGTTGAAGTGGATATGAATAATTCATAACTTTTTCTATCGTCTCCTGAGAAGTAGAGTCTCAGACTGTATGTCAAAAGGGGTCCTTATGAATACCTAGTGATGTCTTTTATTTTCTTGGTTCAAGAATGGTAGAAAGTTTCTACAGAATATTCAGTTTATATAAGGAAAACATTTTTTTGTATTGTGACAAGCTAGTCAAGTATTAAGAATATGGGAGGTTATACGCCATATATCATTGGTGAATATTGTATTTTGTATAAATACTAAACAATAGCTGGAATATCTATCAAGTTTAGACCAGCAAAAAGAAGGTTCCTGTGACGAAGTGAAATGAGTGAAGTGGAAAAATATATTGAATCAAAAATTTTTTATAAGAAATGCCGGAAGAACTCAATTGACAAGAATAATAAATGTATCAATTTAATAATGAATCACTAAACATATCAACTTTAACAACTTTTATCCAGTGTAACCAAATTTTATGTTTAAAAGGTATTTCTGTCATAACATTTATTATGGTTACATATTATAAAATTACAAAATTATTAAGATTAGGTGCTTAAAATAATCAAATATTAAAGCTTTCAAAATTTAAAAGGTCAAAGTTGGTGCAACCAATAAACATGAAAGTTGTTATGGAATCCCTCTGATTAATTTACTAAATGAAAAATTAGTTCTATTCAATTGCCAGAGAGAAAGAATACAACCAGCTTCCAAATCATAGCTCCTTCGAGCTAATCCGATTTATTGCGGTCTTATTGTTGTCATCTTTAAAAAATAAAATTTTTAAATAAACAATTTTAATATATTTAATAACTGTATAAGAAAACGGCATTTTTTTAATAACAAGGAATTTTGAATGCAAAAAATCGGTTAATTCTGACTAACTTTATTAAAAAGTATTCTAGATTCTTATAATAACATAAAGTTAAATTAAATAACATTATGTTATACATTATATTAATATTATAGTATTTTTCAATGTTTCTTTTTTTTGTTAGAAATAATAAGTACTTAATTATAAGTAAACATAAATATAAAACCGCTAAAATGTAAAACTAGTTATATTACTTGTACAATGCTAGCTATTATTAGTTATCTCTAATTTAAAAATTTGTAAATAAGAAATTTCCAAAGAAAAGTATTTTGATTAAATAGTAAAAAAGTGGTGCGGTCCTATAAGAGTGGAACTTTTAGTAAATATGCCTATCATTCGCCAGGAGAGTCCCACGCACGGGGAATTTCGCAGAATTCCTGTCAAGTTGCATTAAACACTTCTTCCACTCTTTGGATAAACAAATAAACAAAAAAAAACATTCAAAAAAACACGTATTCTATAACATGTAAAACATTATTTAATTTAACGTTATATTAATATGTTAATAATAGTAATAGAAATAGTAAGAAAATCTAAAATATTTTTTTAATAATGTTAGTTAATATTATCCGATTTTTTCGTTCAAAATTCCTTGTTATTGAAAAAAATGCCGTTTTATTATACTATTATTAACTATATTAAAATTGCTTATTTAAAAATTTTATTTTTGAAAGATGACAACAATAAGACTGCAATAAAACGGATTAGCTCGAAGGAGTTTCAGGTAGCTGACCGAGGGCCGAGTGCATGAAAATGTCGGAACCGTCTCGGAGCAGCGCGGAGAGAAGATACTCGCTGCTGTGCTTACTACCCCCTCTTTCTACCTGCTTTCCGAGGAGTTTCCATCTTTTTTTTAGTAAAGGATTTTCACATCGCATTGAACTTTGTTTTACACTATATGGTACGTCAAAACTCGAGAACCGGCTCAACTGCTTTCAAAATCGCCGCGCCGACGACTACAGCGTTGTGCATCTCCCACTCATCTCTGTATGAAGTAATAGTCTACGGCCGATTTCTGCTAGTTTATAACCTTCGCGTGGATCTCCAAGTTTATCATAAACTATATTATTTAAATCGCGTTAAAAACTCCTAAGACTCATACTACGCGTCAGATATTTCTTTTTTGAATAATAATAATCCAAAAATAACTATTTGCTGTACAGACGGTGTCGAAAAAATAATTATTATTGCAATAATACATAAGCATATTCATTAATTCTTTAAATTTATAACTTATTTAGTTGATGTTAATGATTCATTGTAATTTAGGTATTATATACCATTTAAAAGTAGTGAAATCTTCCCGCACCCCCCCCCCCCCCAAATAAACCATTTAACGGTAAAAGGCTGGCAAGTATAAGGTCGTTTCTTCCTGTAAGAATTGAAGATTAATTTTATAACCTTTGATAATCTTTATGTCACAAAAATTCTAAGAGTTTACTCTATCTATACGGTTATTTCAGTGCTTTAATGAAAGTTCATTTTCGAACTCTCGATTTCCAACCCATATATGGTAAAAATTCATATCTATCTGTCTATGAAAATATTAACGCGTAAACATCTTCACGTTAAGGCTCTGTTGGTCTAACTACTATTTTTTTAATGTTACTTCTCCTATACCTTCGATTTTACATAAATTTCAATTTTAATTTTAACAAAAGAAAGTTATGATATGAAGAATAAATTGGCAAGTTCTTTTATAAAAAGCAATCGATTTGAAATAAATAAATAAGCGTTTAAAACGGGGAGGATTATAAATATATATGTATTTATGTAAACACTTGGCCAAATTGCAGAATGTGAAACGGTGGATAGCTTGTGAAAAGGTACAGTCGGGTACAATAAAAACTTTGAATAATGGCGACTGCTGCCAAGTTTTGCGCATTCTAACTGATGTTAGGTGACCGATCACGATGACGCTGTATTAACCGTGGAAGATCAGGCCACCATTCTTTCGGTAAATTGGGCGTTGCGTGATGGGTCACAAACATGCGCAGAACGTAGCGCCAATATGTTATTATTCAAATTTCCAATTTAACCCTATGGTATATGTAATAGAATGGCATGATGTTCTTACATGACATTATCACATGACAAATGTGCCCATAATGTGTGGTAATATCATGTTTGTCTAAAATTATTATGTAATTTAACAAGATTGTTTCGCATCATGAAAACTTTTTCTTTTATTTATGGAAGCAACTAGTGGATGTACAATCTACTCTATGTGTAATCTACTCTTCATTAAAAATCTATGTATAGGACGATTATATACAATTATGTATGAGATTTAAATTCTGTTGATTTACATACATTTAAAAAAAAAAACAGAAACAAATTCTATCATTTGGAACGCAATTTTTTTTACGGAAAATTTGTCGTCCCGGCCTATCATAGATATCAATGGATTCCATTTTCAAATTATGCAAGGTTAATCAAAGTAACTTGTTAATGAAACACCGTTAGAAAATCTGTTAATCGATTTTTCATTCTATATGTTGCGACGGTACAAACACATAGCACGAGTAGTATTCCCGTGCAAGGCCGAGCTCTATTGTATCTATCCGCGCGACCCCGAAGTAAACATGGATCACGCGATGCGAGCTCGAGCGAACGCGTGAATACCGGGAATCAGCGATACACACACGCACGCCCGTGACATCACAGGCGAGAGCTGAGTTTCCCCCACGGGAGAACGCTCTCCCACATGCTTAGTCCGCGCATACGTATACGATTAGAAATTAGTACACGTACACGTCGCGCAGCTTAACGTAATGTAGACGCGTTCTTGCGCTGCGATTTTTTTTTTCTTTCGCCGCAATTTCGGCGCTCGAGGAGAACGAGCTCAGTCGCGCTCGACGAGAGATCACTCTCTCCCCAGACCTCAAGGACTACAGATCTTCGATTGACACACCCGGGAGCCGAGAGGATTGGCGGACTTAGACGTCCCAGCGCAGCAGCGTATATTAAGTATTGTATATAACCCGGCCACGCACCACACCACGGACCCAGTAGACACGCCGGTCAGCCGCACGTGACTCAACCGCAGCAAGACCCAGAGGTGCACCGGTGCCCGATCTACCTATGTGTGTATGTGCCCAGTGCGCGACCGAGTATAAACGGAGTAATTCTCCACGCGTCGATTAATCAAAAAAACTTATGCCGTAGGGCCGACACCCACGCGAAAAGGCCTTTGTGCTGTCAGCGTCGGATTGTCCTACCTCGGGACGATTTGTGTCACAGTAAATACGCGGAGTAGATTTGTTCTAAATTTTGAAGCAGTGTGAACCGCGTCGAACCTGACGTAATTTGTAGTTTTTTCACGCGGCGTCCGCATGCATGTGTGTCATCGTCTACTCTCAAAGTTTCTGGAAGAACATCGCAGCGTCATCGTGTGCGTACGTCCCGCGGGTTACACGTGTCACGCGTGATTAACATAACCAAACTAAATAAATTACATATTATCGTTAAATCTTAACCCTTGTCGAGAGTAGCTCTGCAAGGAGCGCTTTACAGCAGGTGAGTGGGAAGGACCCACTCTAGCCCTGTGCTCCCAAAAACCGGCCGGTTACGCCAAGCGTTGGTTTTGGGCATCCTGTGCGCATCGCGTCGTCCGCTAGGTCAAGTCGGTAAATAATTCAAAGCACTTATCTGTCTACTAATACACGAGCGCGTCCACCGGTCCAATCGTAATCGTAGCACCTCGTTGACTAATAAAATAAGGTCGATAGGACCAACACACACGCCGCGTAACTCATACTAATAATCTTATTCTCCCGTCGGGGCGCATGTTCTCCGCATGTCTGTGACTGCCGCGCAGTAAGAGCGTGCAGTTCTTTTTTTTGTATTATCGTTTTTCCCTCGCAGTGAGCGACTACAGAGGGGCTGAGCAGAGGCGGTGCCACTCCATCCCCGTTCTCCAGGCGGACGCAGCTTGAGGGCGACCGCCCGTCAACAGGCTTCACGCCATTGCACGCGTGACTGTAGGGCCCTCAGTGCGGATCGTTTCCCATCCAAACTGTTTCCACTGTTTTCCCTCTTATTTTTTGTTCGGATCGCAGAGACTCGGACAGAGTGCGGTGTGATCGGGCTCTCGTATCCTCCAATTTCAGGGACAGCGGATGCGTGCCAAAGGGATGCAGAGGTGGTAATCGAGAGGGAGTCCACGGGCGCTGGCACTTCATGGTTGGCGTTTTAAGGATACAAAGAATAAATAAAGGCGCCTCAGTACATTTCCCTCAATCCCGTGTTTTTTTATTTACATACCTCACCCCCAAGTCCACGTTACTACGGTCATGTGTCGGGTCATCTATAATATATATCTCTCTGTGATGTACTCGGTCATTTGTCAAGAAAATTAATTGTGTCACGCGGATTAGTAGCCACTGGTTTTGCGAGGCTTGTGCTAAGAACATCTTATGAAACGTGAATAAGAAATACGTAGATATATATATATATATATATATATATATATATATATATATTGAAAGAAACAAGAACCTCGCAATGTATTTGTGACTGATCTTAACCAATTTTTAAAGAATTCAAACTTAATCTTGCAATCATTCTATGATCAATTTTTACTGGGCTCTATCAACTTGAAAATTCTTATCCTATCCCTCTGAGCGACTGACTTGACAACTCAGAAGTTCTTGTTACCTTATACAAAACAAAACAGGCTTGGGAAAAATCTCGTTACTTCTGGAAACTGAGTATACTTGCTCTCTCAAAATGGAGAAAAACTTCTAAACCACTTGTCTTCTGAACTAATATAATAATTATGAATCTTGAAAAAACATTTTTCACATCACTAACTTCTCACAGGAATTCCTTTCCTTTATAACATGACTGTTGCGTAACCTCCGAATAGAAATAGGAAAACATCGACTGCAAATTCTGTAAAAACTTTCAACGATACTTAAACGATGAAAATACAACACTTTCATAAGCTTATCACAAGAAAATTTTTTATACGTCACAAGAAAATTCTTTATAATCTGATAGTCGTATGCCTTCACAAAATATGATCCTGAAGTGATTTTGTTAGTTTTGTCCCAAGCTTTTATTTGAGTACTCAAAAGTGAAAATTAAAGCTCTTAATGCGAAGAAAACTGTACACCAAGATTCTGACAGGGCCAATTTATAGAATATATGGTCTGACTAGCGCCCGATTGCGGTGTACGTACTGAACGTACCTTATACTTGTCATGGAGGCGCTACCGCGCCCCTTGATTAACTATTTTGTGATGTAGTTTATTACACTAACATATGGTAATTCATCGATTGTCTATGATAGTACGGGAAGGTATCAGTATCAGTATCAGTATCAGTAAGTCCCTGGAGGTGATGCCGGCGGCCCCGGCTCGAGGACGTGCCGGATCTCGCTCTCAGGTTTAGCCCATTATGCCTTTCTTCCTGTTCCTTCATCATTTACTGTTAAGCATCCTAACAGACACCATCTAACCTAACCTAGTTTCCTATCTATAGCCCTTATCACGCTGAGCATCGACCGCAGCTCCTGCGTTCGCATACATTTCGGATCGACGAAAGGTACCCCCCACACCCCGTGCCTCGTATCCGCAAAAGCCGGGCATCTACAAACGAGGTGCTGCGCTGTCTCCTCCCTCCACCCGCAACATCTGCACCTTGCATACCTCCTCCCCCGCATCTTCATCTTGTACAGGTGGTATCCCACCCGCCAGTGTCCGGTCAAGAAACCCACCGTCAGCCTGAGTTCGGTCTTACCTGACCCACTCAGGACGATCAACCATTCTTGGGGTGGTTCATCCCCCAGCATGCATTTCGCTTGTTGGGGTCCTGATGCCCCCCTCCATTTCCTCCCCAGTTCCCCCTGGAGCCACCTATTCACCGCGCTGTCCACTGCGCAAGCAGGTACCGCCACCCTGCAGAGCTTAGCCCTTACCACTCGAGAGCCCCTCCCCGCGAGGTGGTCTGCCTTTTCATTACCAATGATGCCTGCGTGCCCAGGTACCCAAACTATCATAACCTACTTTTGCCCTGCTAACGACTCCAGAGACTGTCTGCACCCCATCACCTCTCTCGAGTCGATGCGGATAGCCTCCAGTGACAGGAGCGCCACCCTACTATTCGTGCATATGGTAATCAACGTATGGTTTGTTCCCTCATTCCATATCCAGTCGGAGCACTCTCTTATAGCCCTGATTTCTGCCTGGAATACAGTTGCGAATGAATCCAGGCTGCAAAGCAATTCCTCGGTGCCGCCCTTCCTCCACGCTCCTGCTCCTACCTCCTGATCCGTCTTTGAGCCACCCGTAAACCACACCTTCCCCACCTTCAGTAGATCATGTGTGCCCCCAATCCATTCCGATTTTTCCGGTATGATAACCTGATATGGTTTTGTGAAACGGAATTCCTCAACCATCCTATTCAACTCTTTCCAATCACTATCTTTTATGATCTCCTTCACTATCCTTTCATCCCTGAACCTATCACTCGACTTGGCTCCGGAGAGCCCGATCCATGCCTTGAAAGCGCCATCCCTTATATCCCTGGCCAGCGGTGGGATTCCCAGCAGGATTTCCAGGGAAACCGTCGGGGTTGACCTCATGGATCCCGCTATTCCTCGCGCCACCAGCCCTTGGACTCGGTCCAGCGCCCCCGCATGCTCTTTCTGGTCGCACTTATGTGCCCATACAATGGCACCGTGCTTCAGCCTCGGTTTTACAATAGATTCATAAATCCATTTTACTTGGGTCGGTCCCAGTCCCCAGCGTGTTCCTATCGCCCTTCTGCACAACCAGAAAGTGTTCACTTATGTGCTTACCCCAGTTGAGCTTTGAGTCTATTGTGACTCCCAGGTATTTAACCTCCTTTGACAGTTTCAGTGGAATGCTATTCAAGGCAAGCCCCTCTACCGCATTGGTCTTGTACCTGGTTGTACACAACATGACTTTCACTTTCCTGGGGTCACACTTACCCGCACTGTATTGCACCACTCCTCCAAGAGGCTTAATGCGTACTAAATGAGTCCCACCACTACATCTCGATTGTCGCCTCTCACTAGAATCAGGATGTCGTCAGCGTACGCCTGCACGTATATACCTGCATCCTCCGGCTTCCTCAACAACCCGTCTACTACCATACACCACAGAATAGGAGATAGTACTCTGCAACCACCCTGCTGCTCAGCATACCCTATATCCAGTTGAACACCGTCTGGGAGACACCGTGTTCCACCAGTCCCTCCGCCATGGCTTCCCTGGTAGTGTGGTTAAATGCACCATCTACGTCCAGGAAAGCCGCCAGTACTAGTCCTCTTCTTACCATACCCTTCTCTATTCGGGGATACAGCCTCCGTTAGTGCCGTCTCTACCGATTTCCCCGCCTGGTAGGCGAGCTGTCCACTGTGTAGTGGTGCCGTTTCCAGGCATTCTTCTTTAATATACGTATCTACGAGCCTTTCCAGCACTTTCAAGAGAAACGAGGTCAGGCTGTTCGGTCTATAATCCCCTGCGACCGAATGCTGCGCCATTCCTGGTTTCGGGAGACACGCCATTCTCCATTTGCCTGGAGTGTACCCGTATGCCAGACACGCCCTAAATAACGTCTCCTCTGCAGTCCCGAGTATCATCTCCCCCTGTTATAACAAGGCCAAACAAATTCCGTCCAATCCTGCAGCTTTATATGGCTCAAAGGAGTTCAAAGCCCATTTTATTTTTCCTCTTCTAGTGTTGCTCCTGGCTATTCGCCAGTCGCATCCACTAGGCCTATGTCCTATTTTTTCCTCCTTTTCTCTCGCTTGATGATCTGGGAAATGCTTCCTGAGCAGCTCTGAGAGAGCATCCTCCGCACTTTCCGCCCAACCATCGCCTACCTTGACTGTGTCAGCTAAGGTGGCATTGGGATGCTGGAGTACTCTACACTACCTGGCAGTGTTAGGCCAAGCGCCCTTGATTATTTGTGGACATAAAAACGTCCAGGCAAAGGATACCGCCATTCGTTAGAGAATGGAGTGTATATTAACCCCATATATTTTTGGACAACAATTTCTTGCGGGAACATTATTTATTATTAATAATAAGTTGCAAAAATGCACTTTTTTTTCGTTTTTTGCATTTAATTCGTAAAGTAAGCAACTAATACAAAATAATCAAGAGAGCTAAGTTGTAGCTCTTAAAATTTCCAAGAAATTGAGATATCGAAAGTCTCTATCCGATTAATAGGTACGGAGAAAAACTAGGAAAACCGAGGAAAAGTACGCGAAATCAGTGTTTTTTTAAAAATTCATAAGTCGGCCATTTTTCAACTTTTAGGCCTGAAATTTGGAATGAAGAGAGAGTTCAATGTATATTTTAAAGTCGCGAAAAATTGGCGCTCTGAGACAATAACTTTTTGTTTAATTAACATTTGAATTTGTATTGTACTCAAAAAGGGCACTTTTGTTTTCGCGGTCAGGAAAAATTGGAAAGGGCTATTGAAATTTGGAACATCGCGTTGAATAGCTCATGATTCACGTAATCTATCCAAAAAAAATGGTTTAGATTGTGTGACATACACATCTAAAATACATTAAATATGGACCGTGGATCTTCATCGGTTTTAAATAATGTTTCCTTTGACGATATTGAGAGAATACATGGAGCTGACGCACGACAACACATTAAGACATGGATCACGCTTCAACGAGACCTAACGAAAGCGAGATCCCAAAGACAATTCCTACTACGATGCAGGACACATGACATACGCCCTGCGAACGTCAACAATATCGCAAGTAATCTGAACTATTTTATTTTCCATAGTGACTCGGTTAAGAAATAATTCAAGAAAATTGTTAACAATTTACAACGTAAGATTTTAAATCTCGAGATTGAAGATATCTGTGTACACATTAATTTTCTAGAATCACAGTCCGAAAAAATACGTAGAGTTTTGTATGGTTCACTTTCACAAGAGATTTTTGATTTTGTTATGTTAAACCAGGATGAGCATAACACTAATTTTCCCTTCAATCTCAACTGTATTCATAATAGAAAATTCGATAATTTAAATAGAAAAAACAACACAAATCCGAGTTTTGAAAAATGGTTTACCAATTTGACTAATGTGGACGTACTGACTAATGTAAAATACGTGACCTCGCTAGGTAGGAAATTTAATCCTACGAATAATCTTAATGAAATTTTTGTTATTGAATGCATAAAAAACTTAGAGAACACAATATCAATCAACAATTTTCAGGATAATACTGCAAATGATATTCGTAACACGCTAATTGAAAAGATCACACGACACCGTAATAAAACTAGACATACTACAATAGAGCAAAAAAGTTTTGAGAATAAGTTAACGGAAACTAAGAATTTCATTAAGACTTACAACGACATCATGTTCACCTTTGCTGATAAAGGTAATGTAACGGTTGCTATGTACAAACGAGATTATATTGACAAGATGGAGAATCTTTTAGTTGACAATAGCACATATACTATCATTAAGAAAAATCCATTATCAAAACTACAGTTGAATATTAAAAAATTCACAAATATCTGGAATGAGAATTAATATTTTGGTAAAAAATGTAAAAAACAGTTTTTCACACAAACTGATACCTGCTTACTGAAAGCATATGGATTACCAAAAATTCACAAGAGAGACCATCCTCTAAGACCTATAATTTCAGGAATAGGTTCACCAACATATTTTTTATCAAAATATTTATTCAAGGTTTTAAAAAATAGCATAGATAAGCCGAGGTCGTACATAAAAAATAGCTACGAATTCATAGAAAAAATAAGAAATATAAATATTCCGAATGACCACTGTATTGTCAGCTTAGATGTAAAGTCATTGTATACAAACATCGACAAAACACTTGTCATGCAAAGCATCGAAAGAAGGTATGCACAAATAGCGAGGAAATTGGAAATTCCACTTGATGAAATTTTGCATGCTTGCGATCTGCTTATGGAAAATACGTACTTCCAGTTTAATGGTAAATTTTACAAACAACTTTTTGGCACACCTATGGTTTCTCCGATTTCAGGGCTGTTCGCTGACATTGTCATGGATGATCTGGAAACGGAATGTATTTCGAAATTAACGTATAAACCAGTGTTCTTTTTCCGATATGTCGATGATATTATCACTTGTATTCTAAGAACAAAAGTAAATGAAACATTAAGAGTATTCAATTCATATAACAATAGACTCCAATTTACACATGAAATGGAAGTAAACAAATCCATAAGCTTTTTAGACGTTTTATTGGTGAATAAAGCAGGTAATATAAAAACTGATTGGTACACAAAACCAACTTTCTCTGGCAGATTTTTGCATTTTAAATCTCAACATCCGATTACCCAAAAAATTTCCATTGTGTACAATTTAGTTGACCGAGCAGTAAAGTTATCAAGTAGATCTTTTCATCAGAAAAACATTAATATTGTTAAGAATTTGCTGCTCGAAAATGATTACCCTGTTGAGTTCATTAATAAATATGTCAAGAAACGACTGTCGCAAGTCAAAACAATGAGACAACCAGAACAACGGTCAAGAGATAATACATATCGTAATTGCGTTGGCGTACCATACATCAGCGGTTTCTATGAGCGTGTGCTGTATTCTTTGAGGCGTAACAACATAAAAACTATTCCAAAGATACATAGTCAGATGTGCAATATTATTGTAAAGGGTAAAGATAAAAAAGAAAAGCACTTGGAATATAATGTTGTTTACGAACTTAAATGTAATGACTGCACTGCCACATATGTCGGCCAAACAAAAAGAAATGTGTGTACATGTGTTGAGGAGCATAGAAAATCCAAAGAAAATGTAATTTCCGAGCATAAAGAAAAGTACAACCATGTTTTCAATTTCGAAGATTACCGTATTAAAGACAGGGAGAGTAATCTAAATAAAATATTGATCTCGGAGATGATGTACATATATTTACAGAAAAACGGTATAAATAAAAAGGAGGATACCCAAAAACTCAATAATGTGTAGACACATTTGATTTACCAGCTGAAAAGTTAAATGTGAATACATGTATTCTGTTTATGTGTACTGTCGATGTATCGAACAGATGAGGTGATGTGTGACGTCACTTGTAAACAAAACCGCGTTAAAGATCATGAGTCGTGCGCATTATATATAAGCGACGGCTGTTGGCTACTTCCTCACTTCTGAGAAATTAGCCGACAGAGCAATATAAATAATAACTGTGTCGCTGGGCGTCTCTTGTCCCCCGCTATTAAATAGCCGGGGTAAAAACATCATTGAGATGTACAAAAACCACAACAGCTCCGATATGTAAGTTCTCTAAGAATATTGTTTTAAAAAATTGTTCTGTAAATTGTATATTTATATTTATAATAAAAACTTTCGACAGTGTCCTGATGAGGGCGACAATATTTGCCGAAACATTGATGATATAAGAAAAGGGCCGTTTTATTTTAACCCTTTTCCACATGATTGCCTCGGAGAGATCGATAAAGCCAACAAGCACATTAAACAACTACCGAGGGATAAAGTCATATTTAGATTGTGTGACATACACATCTGAAATACATTAGGAAAATATATTATGAGAGTAAAAATGTACAGGGCTCGTGCGAGCGAGCGTGGGTGCTCCACCGCACACTACGCGAGAGAGAGAGAGAGAGAGAGAGAGAGAGAGAGAGAGAGAGAGATCGACTCGATCGCCCGAATACCGAGAGTGAGAGAGAGTTGGCACTTACAATTGCACGTCGGTGCCGGGGGGTCGCTGTCAGCTCTGGCTCGCTGCAGTCGTCCAGGCTCGCAATCGGGTCGTCGCGGGTAGCGTGGCTCCGGTGGCAGTCGGACGAAAGGTAGCGTCTCTCGGCGTCGCACGTCGTACGATCGGGGCACAAGGGAAAATGCACGGGCGTGTGGTCGTGTGTACCGCTTGGGTGCTACCGCAATACTGGAAACTAATACGCGCACGATACGGAAGGACGCTCCGGTCCTTGACCCAGCGTTGACATATTTTGGCAGCGCGTGAGATATGGACCGGTAACGTCGCCTAATGAACGCGCTCTCTCTCTCTCTTAACATCGGCTTACTATAAGGCGCTCTCTCGCTCTCTCTGTCTCTCTCGTGTGCTAGTGTCCGTTGGTGGTAGCTAGAACACAAATAAGTATTAATACAGTTTGATACGGCATACACCCGGAGAGGCGATAACGTGCGTATCATATATGCGACCGTTATAATATATTGCACTCTCCCTTCATTCCGAATTTCAGGCCTAAAAGTTGAAAAATGGCCGACTTATGAATTTTTAAAAAAACTCTGATTTCGCGTACTTTTCCTCGGTTTTCCTAGTTTTTCTCCGTACCTATTAATCGGATAGAGACTTTCGATATCTCAATTTCTTCGAAATTTTAAGAACTACAACTTAGCTCTCTTGATCATTTTGCATTAGTTGCTTACTTTATGAATTAAATGCAAAAAACGAAAAAAAAGTGCATTTTTGCAACTTATTATTAATAATAAACAATGTTCCCGCAAGAAATTGTTGTCCAAAAATATATGGGGTTAATCTACACTCCATTCTCTATTGAATGGCGGTATCCCTAGCCTGGACGTTTTTATGTCCACAAATACATTGGCTGTGTTCTAGGGCGTTTGGCCTATGTCCTTAAGGTCCGTCGACGCGCGGCAGGCCCTCCTCCACCCCGTGGTCCTGGCCTCCTCAATGGCCTTCTTGTATTCCCTGCGCGCTAACCTAAATCTATACATATCCTCCTCTGTTCTGGTTCGCTTGGACCTATTTCGGAGTCTTATTACGCCTTTACTCCACCAGGGTGCCCCCTAGGGTTTGTGCCTTCTCCTGAGTTCACAATTTTTTTATACGAGTTCTGGATATCCTCTTCCCTCCCGTAGGACCTCGGAAAGGTACCTATCCTAGCCACCAGGCTCTCCATGTAGCCTTGCTAGTTGGTCTTCTTTGGGTTTCTCCCGTAAGTTGCCAACGTACTTTCGCCACCAATGTTGAACACAATCTGATTGTGATCCGACATCGTAACCTCTTCCGAGACCCTTCATCCCTCGACCTCCTCTCCTTCCAGGAGTATATTCACCACTATCTCCTTCTTTCCCACGGCCTCGACCCCTTTGGTGGCCTTCTGAGAGCCGGTCACCATCTAGGTTTCAGCCTTGAGGGTCAGATTTTGGCGCCCTATATTCTTGATCAACACCTTAGGATCTTTGGATCCCCGGCAGTAGATCACGGCCCCAGTTATCTTAGCTAGTTTCCCCATGCCAACCGCCTTGACCTGGAGTCCCTCGCCCTTCCACTTCTCTACCTTTTCTAGCAGCCATGACTTGTCCTCGGCTGCTTTGCAGTTAAGGATCAACGCTCCCCTACGTTGTCAGTTCTACTAAAATTTGGGAAAGTAGGCGCCGTCAGGTGCGTCGAAAATCTCCCCATCAATGCGGTCGAGGACCCCATTCGCTTCCTCCACGCTCAGTCAAGCATCAGGGTACAGCAGCGGAACAATGGCAACCTTGAGTTCTGCGGCCACTGCCCTACTGTACGCTCTCTGCCCGGTACTCGAGCCCTTCTTCCGATCCCTCGGAGCTGAGCTATCAGAGTGCGCTCTCTTAGAGGGTGTCAGTACCTCCGCCTCCTCCGTCCTAGCCAACGCCCTCCTCCTTCTCTCCATACCCGAGAATTTTTTCCTTTTTAACCTACCTTCAGTCATCGGGGTATCCCTCAAGACCTCCGAGATTGCCTGCGATCCTACTATATTATTTCTGCTAAGAAGCCTATCGGTTCCAGGCACTTTTGAACCATTTCTATTCCTGTACTCATCATTGCAATTCATTTAAGCGGGTGTGTGTGTTTGTGTTGTGGCGTATACTGCCGACTAGCTGAGTTCGGGAGAGGGAATGAAATGAGAAGGTGATAGTAAAATAAAATAAACACAAATTAATTCGCGATAAAAACACCACCTTGATCAGGCGTAAAAACCTCTTCGAATTAAGGGAAAAAGCCCGATCAAGCTGGGCGAGATACAATCAAAATCTCGCTTTATTGGAAAAAGGAAAAACAGCCAAGAATTAAGATCGATTATTCACATAGGTACTAATAATACAGAGAGGTAAAAATAATAAACTATTTCTTACGCTTGTGCGCGCGCCGTAGCTTACTCTAAGCCGACCTCTGTGTCGGCGGTGCTCTGCAAGCCTAGCCGCCTTCTCCGGGGCTAGACTGTTGGTCGGGAAGTGACCTCCTTTCTCACGCATTCTTGTGCGCCCGGACAGTTCCCTGGCCTTCGGGACGTCGCAAGGGAGATCGCTCAGAGCGCGTATGCGCTCTACGCAGGCAGCCTCTGTGCGTCTGATCCGCTGCACCCAAAGAGTCTCTCACTCTTTTCTCTCACGCACACGTACTCACGTATCACGGAGTCGCACTACTACACACACACGCGCGCGCGCGCTCAAGAAGCACAAAAACCAAAACATGGTCCGAATACACGTCCGAATACTCTCGTCGGAATTCTGGAGGTCGCAGAGGAGAAAAGGTAGAACCTTACTCGACTGTAGCGAAAATCAGATTGCCGAAAATTCGCCCGTAAGGTGCATGCGAACCGGACGAGCCCTGCGCAGGTACCCCCACTCTCGAGCGTCAGTGGCTGAAGCCTCTGCTCAGCTGTAGTAGTGTTAGGTCTGCAGCCGGACACGATGTTCGCTACCTGCGCCACTCGCACGGCATACCGCAGCCGCCGGTGGAAATTTCCCGAACGATCATGCCACAGATATATTTCCCTATTGCTCGCTTTCTCGCCCGCGTTCGTGCTCGACAATGTTTATGCGGCGTTATAAAACAAGATCATACTTGGGTTTCGGGGCGTTACTGATGAACATTAGCCAGTAATACACAGGCTCGTCGTCGCATGAGCCCAGCGATGATCCGTTCAGGGTTCATCTTGTCAGCGGTGTATTTCCCCGCGAACGCAGCTGCAGCCTCTTAATTGCTGCCGAAACCTTATCCCGAAAAATTCTATAGAAATACTACATTTTCGCGCGTGGACACTCTCATACCTATATATATTGTATCTCTCTCTCTCTCTCTCTCTCTGTCTCTCTCTGTCTCTCTCTCTCTGTCTCTCTTACGAGCGCCTTATACGTGAACAGTTTGTAAATGGCAGGCAGACCCTTCCTCCCCGACTCCGATACCACCCCCGTCCCTCCCACTGGAGTGGCCCAGAAAGAGGTCGCGGCTCCTGGAAATCCGAGTGATTCTGCAGTGTAGTGTCTTGTTCGTGTGTGTCCGTGTCGTTGTGCTGTAGATTGTACCCTAGCCGAACACTACCGCAATTCGCTCAGTAGAGGTGGAGGGGGGGGGGACAGCCTTTTAGCCCCGGGGGTTACCCTCTGTCCGGGAGGGCTTTGTGCACACGCAGAGGCTTCACCCTGTGGCCAACCACTCCCCTCAGCACGGCAGTCACACGTTGAGATCAGAGGTTGGATCAAATACCCATCGCGCCTCCTCCCGAACGCGATGGGAGGGTTTTTCTTAGCCTCTGATTAACCGGCATGGCCGTTCTCGAGAACCCCGTGTCCCAGACCCAGTCCCAGCGAGAGCCCCGGCCGGAAGAGCCCTTTTTACGGGGATCCCAAACCAAGGAAGCTACTCCGGACTCAAGAGGCGGCACCCCGCATCAGTCCGGTTTCGCCTCCATGCCTGGGTGAACCCTACCCCAGTCCGGGGAGTGGTTAGGGAGGTGGTTACACTCCCGACACTGAGGCCAGGCCGGCTACTTGGGTCCGCCAGACGAGACCCTACACTGGCCCCGTAGGGCACGCGTCAAAGTGACAACCCCTAGTGGGGGGTCGGGACGGTAAGTTTTTCCATAAAAAGATTGCGTTCTACGTGCTAGAATTTGTTCGCGTTTTATTGAAAAAATGTGGGATCGATTTTTATATGAACAGAATATTTAAATTTCATATTTCATTATAAATGATCGTCCTGGATATATGCTATAGATTTCATGAAATAAGGAGATAACTACTCACTTTCTGAATTACTAACTAGAGTATATTGTACATCCGCTTGTTGCTTCCATACATAACAACAGATCACATGCACAGATGGGTAGAATTGAAATTTTGAATAATCCAGTAATGGCGTCACATTATGCGCATATTTATGGCCAGTCACGCAACACCCCGTTTAGCGTACAAGCTATCCACTTTTCACGCGCTTTAATTTGATCGAGTGTTTATATGAACACATACATACTTATAATCCTTCCTCAATTTAAAAGGTTATTTTTTTATTTCAAAACAATTGCTTTTTATAAAACAAAACTTACCAATTTATTTATTGATATCATAACATTCTTTTCTTAAAATAAAAATGAGAATTTATGTAAATTCGAAGGTATAGATAATCGAAGGAGAAGTGAAACTAAAGAAATGGTAGTCTGTCCAACAGACCCATAATGCGAAGATGGTTACACGTTCATATTTTTAGAAATGAGTGTTTCAGATTTTTTAGCTTAATGATTTAGCATCATCATTTGAGTGATTGTGTTTTGTTTTCGAACTTGATCTATAAGCATCACATATTCTTCCATTATTTGTGTCTCGATCACTTATTTACAAGAAGAAAGAAGATATATTATTTGTTGATCTGACGATTATAATATCAACACCTCCTAAGAGTGTGCAGTAAAGCTACTAGTATTTTGTCTATATAAGTGTTATCAAGATCCTTGATTTACATAATTAAATAACTGTATAGAATAAAGCACTTATAATTTCGGTTACATAATAGTTGTTGAAGTTTGAAAATAAAAGTTTAATTTTAGGGTAAGCTCTTAGAATTTTTTATTTTGTCTGTATGAGTGTTAATAAACCTTTTAAAATTATGATGGAATCCCAGTGATTAATTCAACCGATCAAATTACCTTACTAATTAAGTATCAAACCTAAGTAGCGTAGATATCATGAACACTTGCAATTGTAATATTTTGTAATTGACTTTGTGATTTTGTAATTTTATAATACGTAACCATGATAAATATTTCGGTAGAAACAGTTCTTTAACATAAAATTTTTTACAATGCATAAAAGTTGTCAAAGTTCGTATATTTAATGAACCATCATTAAACGGATATATTTAATAGATGGAATCAAATAAGTACATGCTCACTCTAAACCAGTTGTTCTTATCAACATGATAATAAATGTTTTTTGAATAAAAATACTTTTTCACTTCGACTCAATTATTTGCTACTATTTTAAAAATATTATTTAGGTTAAGTATTACAATAAAAGAACTTAATAATTTATAATAACCACATCGACCGCAAATTCTGTAGAAAGTTTCTTTGATACTTAAACGCTGAAAATACAACACTTTCATTAGCTTGTCACATAGAAAAATAGAAACTTTCTTATATGAAAAATTAAATCTTAACACTTCTCTAGCTTGTCACATCACAAGGAAATTTTTTCCTTTATAATCTGATAATTTTATGCCTTCCAATTAAAAAAACCCGAAAAATAAAAGAGAAAACTTTAACAAAGTGACAGTTCAGAAAATCTTTCATTATGTTATGTATTTATAAAAAAGAAAAACTAAATACTTATCTAATTATAGCTTATTAGTCATGTCTATGAGACGTCTGAATTAAATCGCACAGTTTTGCAAATTTGCAGATTTTTCTGAACATAAAAAAATAAGTAATCTTCCATTACGATAGCTGCATTTTAAATATTTCGGTCTTCGTCTCTGTTCCCGACATATACGAGCGGATCGAGGCGAGATCAAAAAATCGCGGATGGGTGTCTCGGCGCAGCACGCTAAATGCTGCTTAGCTTCTGTAGGAAGGGCAGAGAATTTTTTGGGCTCCGACAGACGGTTACGTCTGGTAAACGGAGCTGTCGCGGGACACGGAGAGGCGAGAGTCATGCTGTCCAGATTGGCTGCCATGAGGAGAGATCATGGTGCCACTCTACACTTTGATCGGGCTGGTATATGGGCGGGAAAGTTAGTTATAAGTACTTGGTCGACGACGAACGGTTTTCTCTTTGAGAGGTTTTCCCTTCGTCGCGGGCGAAAGGCGGAGCAAATACGGAAGCGGTTTTAGACTCGTTGTTTGTAAAGACGGCTACATCGACTGCGAGCACGCTCGCGACAAAAAAAACTATGGTTCTTTGTTTCTAATGCCCCGCGCCGAGAAGGGCTCGAGCTCGAGAGTGAGGCGGTTGTGCGCGCAATATGTGTTTTGGCTCACGCGGGTCCGGCGAGGCCGGTCCTGAATTTTATGATTCTATTTGAGGAGAGTAATATTCGGGAAAATCGGGAAAAACAAGACCCGGGGAACTTATTCATTTTTCATAGCCAAATTATGAACAGCGGTGATGTATAAATATTGTAGTCATTCATCTAGTTAACCATAATAGTTATACATATTCCTGATATTATCTTCGTCGGCTTGAGAAAAGTAAAAATAAATTCTTGTACAAATGCATTTGGTCATCGGTATGGGCAGGCGGCGCACTCGAGTCGAAGGCCTGTAGTTTTACGACTTGCAGCTGTGTCGCCCGGCGTGCGTAGCCCTGATCTCCCATCGGGGAAAGGTTCTGTTTTTTCTCTGGGAAAGCGTCTCTACTATTAGCTTAGTTTTCATAAGGTAATAAAAAGAGTACGCCTGTATACTTTGATTTGTTTATGACTTCCTTCATGATAGATTTCAGCGAAGGGACTCGCAAACGTAGTATGCAGGGCGTATACTCTAGTATTTTAAAATTGGAGGAGTTAATGTCTACGTGACTCAAGCATTGGAAGAAAATTTTATTTGAAAAGCGCCTGGGAAAGATTGAAAATTTTGTGGCGACGTCACACTTTTAGGTTCACATTAAAAGAGAAGTTGAAAATCTTCTCAGTCCATTCATTAATGAATTATTCTTTATTAAAAATTTTCTGCACCCTCAAAAAATGAGTTATTTGAATCAAGTATACTCATTATTATATTTAGAAGAATGAAAGAAGTATAAAAATGAAAATTATGAGTATTATTATTAAATATTTTTATTATTATTCAATATTATTATTATTATTATTATTATTCTAAAAATTATTATTTAGAAAAGTAAAAAGTGGTAGATTTTCCAAAGTTTCTCTTTTTTTGAAAAGACGCCTCTAGATGTTTTGTAACACTTTTTTGCGTTGCTATTTTTCTACTGTGTGCGATTTGCGTAGCCACTTTTACATGTAAAATATCTCTGTTTCAATTATAGTTCTGAATATAGATAATTTATTCAGGATATATTACGCCTTTGTGTTTTCACTCCAATAATGTTACATCTGTGAGCTTAATAACTCACAGAGAACAATACTAAATTAACCTTCGCATGTAACAAAGTAAATTTAAAATTATTAACTAATATTTTCAGGAATAATTAAAGGTGAAACGTATCAAGATATATATCAGAAGGTCAAAGAAAATATTTTCAAGCAATCCAGTGATCAAGTATGGACTTCATGCAAAATAAAAAAAAAAGTGTAAAAAAAAATTTTAATATTCGTTACTAAATCATTGTACAAGTAGACAAAATTATGTATTATAAATTCACAATATACATAAATAAAATAAATTCAATGAGAAGAGTTTGAATATATTCAATAAATAATATGTTGTATAGAAATAGAATAACTAATAATTTTCCACTCGAAAGATACTTTAAATAAATTTTGCGATTTTACATCGCATGTCCCTATTAGTACACCCAGACTGCCCTAACCTCCTAGCCTTGCTAGTATCTCTAATGACTGTCTGCACCCCAACACCTCTCTTGAGCCAATGCGGATTGCATCCAATGCAAGGAGCGTTGCCCTACTATCTGAGCATACGGTAATCAACCTATGGTTGGTTCCCTTATCCCGTAACCAGTTAGAGCACTCTCTTATGGCCCTGATTTCTTCCAGGAATACAGTCGCGTCTGAATCCAGGCTGTATACCAACTCCTCGGAACCGCCTTTCCTCCAGGCTCCCGCCTCTAAACACTGATCCGTCTTTGGTTTATCCGTAAACCACACCTCTTCCACCTTAAGTAGGTAATATGGGTCCCTGATCCATTCCAATCTCTGGAGTATGTAAACCTTATATGATTAGAGAAAATCAATTTCCTGGCATCCTGTCGAATTCCTTCCAATCACTATCTTTCATGATCACCTTCATTACCCCCTCGTCGCTAAACCTATCGTACGACGCGGCTCTGAAGAGTCTGACACATACCTTGAAGGAACTAGCCCTTAAACCCTTGGCCAGTGGTGGAATTCTCAGCAGGAGTTCTACGGCAACTGTCGCGGTCAATCTCATGGAGCACCACCAGCCCTTAGACTCGGTCTAGCTCTCGCGCATATCTCTTCTGGTCGCACTTATGTGCCTATACGATGTCTTCGTACGCCAGCCGGTCCCAATCCCCAGTGTATTCGTATCGCCCTTCTGCAAAGCCAGAGTTGAGTTTTGAGTCATTTGCAATCTCCAGGTATTTAATTTCCTTCGAAAGTTTCAGTAGAATACCATTCAAGGAAAACCCCTCTAGCGTGTGGTCTTATACCTGGTAGTACTGCATGACTTCTACCACAACATCCCACCGCCCCTTACTGTAATTAGGATGTCGTCAGCATATGTATGCACGTATAGACGTGCGTCATCCAGTTTCCCCAACAACCCGTCCACTACTAGGTACTACAGAGTAGGAGAGAGTACTCCGCGCTGAGGGCATCCCTTCCCCACTCTGCATCTCCTAGAGCTCGCGCCCCAGTGCGCTTCGTTTACTCTGCTGCTCAGCATGTTCCAGATCTGGGAGATACCGAGCCTTACCATTCCCTCCGCCATAGCTTCCCTAGTAGTGTGGTTAAATGCACCATCCACATCAAGGAAAGCCGCTAGTACTAGTCCTTTCCTTTCCATACCCTTTTCTATTCAGTATACAGCATCCACTAGCTCCGTCTCTACCGATTTCCCCGCATGGTAGGCATACTGCCCACTGTGTATGGGTGCCGTCATCAGACATTCTTGTTTGATATACCTATCAACCAGCTTTTCCAATGATTTCAAAAGAAACCAGGTCAGGCTGATCGGTCTGTAATCATATGTAGCCGAGTGCTGCGCCTTCCCTGGTTTAGGAACAAACACAACATTTGCTCTTCTTCATTTTCTGGGTTTATACCCGTACGTCAGGGAAGCCCTAAATAACTTCTCTACGGCAGTCCTGAGTATTTTCACTCCCTGCTGTATCAAAGCTGGAAAAATTCCGTCCAATCCGGCAGCCTTGTAGGGTTCATAGGAGTACAATGCCCATTTTATTTTTTCTTCACTAGTAAGGCACCCGGCTTTTCGCGAATCGCATCCTCTAGGCCTATGTTCTATTTTTCCCTCCCTCTCCCACGCTTCTTGGTCTAGGAAATGCTTCTTGAGTAGATCTGAAAGAGCATCCTCCGCACTTTCCGCCCAAGCGTCACCCACCTCAATTGTGTCGGCCGAGGTACCCTTGAGGTACTACAGACTCCCTTGATTGGCTCCCCTAGGGACCTACTCCACCAAGGGGCCCCCTTGGGATAAACCCTTCATCTCAGGTAAGAATCTCACAGTCATGTTCGATATCCTCCTTCGATCCGTAGGATCTCGGGAAAGTATTCGTCCTTGCCATCAGGCATTCCTTGTAACCTTGCCAGTAGTTCTTTTTTAAGTATCTCCCATAGGTTGCCAACGTACTTTCGCTCCCAATGTAAGAAACAATCTGATTCTGATCCGACATCGTGACCGCTTCCGAAACCTTCCATCTCTCTATCTTTCACCACAGTGATCCCGTCGCAAGAGTGATGTCCTCTCTTATCGAGTTCTCAAACATTGGTTTTTTTCCTACGTTCATTACGTTCATATTCTAAATTCTCTAACTCATTTAGCGGGCTTACCCGTTATAGGGGAAGTAGGCCAATGCCACGAGTAGGTCCCTTCTGATCCCCCTCCTGTATCCGTGAACTTCACCCTGGCCATGGCCAGATCCTTTGTGTAGTGCCTAGGTACTATCTTCACCTTTTACAATGATTCCGGCTATTATTGCGTCTCCTGTACCTCTGATCCGGGTTCCGCTACAATTTAAGCTTGTTACCCTGCCTTTGTGAATCCCAGGCTTATGAATTAGGCAGATACTTGTGTCTACTCCTGTCATGCGTTTGGCTAAAACTACTGTGGCACTTTTGCAATGGTGTAAGTTGATGTGCGCAAACGCAGTTTTGGTAACTGCTACAGAACCAGTTGCCATGGTCGCGCCCGTACCCTGTGTCGTTACTCTAACTGATATCATAATACTGCGCGGCTTTCGCACCACTCTGTGCCATGATGATTCCTACCTCCATGGCTCCCTCCTCCTTCTTTTCCCCCTCCCCTTCGTCCTTTCCCTTCACGGGAACTGTTTCGTTCCACGAATGATTGCCAGTCAAGGATTTTCAGCGCCTCCACCTCCTCCCCTTCCAGAAGTATTCCTACCTCCTCCCCTTCCACCACGATCTCCTTCCTTCCTGCGGCCACTATACCTTTGGTGGACTTGTGAGAATTGGTCACCACCAAGGTTTCAGCCTTGAGGGTCGGGTTTTGATGCCACATGTTCTTGATTACCACCGTAACTTCTTTAGATACCGGGCCAAGGCCTTAGGGCCTCTATATCCCCCATGAAAACCACCTTGACATGGAATCCTTCGCCCTTCCACTTCTCCACCTTTATTAGATGCCACGTTGTGTCCTCTACCACTTTGCAGTTGAGAATCAGCGCGCCCCTTTGTTGCCATTCCCTTAAATATTATATTAAAAATATCTAAATTCTTACCGAGCGTATTAGCTTATTAACTATTGATTTGTACTTCGTGGGTATCCATCGGCGTTCCGCTGGGACTTTCTCACTTAATCTGGAACTAAAAAATTAGATATTAGTGGGAATGACGCTATAACGTGAATTTGAAAAATACTAAAAATATACATACTCTAACATACAAGAATTAAGAGGTTTCACGATGGAAAGAGAAAAAAGATGTCCTCGAATCCCTGGGTAAACACTTGGGAGGGTAAGGCCGCGGGTACGAAACGCAAGGTTCCTCCTCCTCCGTTCCATCAGGTAAAAATGATCCAGCGTAATGTTTAGTCATTTTGGAAAAAAATATTTCCTGGAAGGGTGTTTGAAGTGACGACCGTGTTCAGACTAAACTCGGGTTCGACTCTCCAAGTACGAAAAAGCGCAAAAAACAGATTGTACATGCTGAATAGATCGTCTTTCACGATGCGTATATGCGACAACAAACTAGCTCAAGAGCGAGCACTGGACACAAAAAAGCATTGGACTTTATCTATATGCTCAGCATTGGTGGAGGCTACACCAGTATATCTATGTATGAGTCCAGAAATAGACAGAGGGGGGTCTTCTACCACGTGACACGCGAGTATATCTATGTATATATGAGTTCCAAAACTAGGCGAAGGCGAGTGAAACTTGCCGGGGGGAGCTGGACTCGTAACCCGTGTAAATAACTCTCATCACCAGATGCGTGTATAGTTTAATTGGTCAAAAAATGGATTTGAAATAAAAAACGGTTGTAACATTAGATATATTTTTAAAAAGAGAACAGTTGTGCGAAAATTGATATCTGCATATAATTTCCAAGCTTTTTTTTCAAACGAGTGCAAATGAAAGTTGACACTAGAATATATCAGCGTAATATGTCAAACGACTTAATCATCTCAGAGACACTAAAAAACGGTCGGGACAGGATGTGACTATTAAAGAAAATGAGGATGTGACATCCTGCGTAAGCAGTTGTCACTATATTGTAAAATAATGAGTGCGTTAATTTAAGTAGTTCAATTGAGTTAAGGTGTTATGACAGGGTTAAAACCTGTAAAAAAAAAATTATTAGTGCTGTAAAAAATAAATATCTTTAGGTGCTCTAAAAAGTACATTTTTGATTTGAAATCTAAGTATTATACATCACTTTTATGCATAAATAATATGCATAAAGTGAGTATAACATTTAAAAAGAATTAAAGATATTTGCTTACCAAAAATCATGATTTTCATCACTTTTGTTTGCTTGCTGCATGTTTCTGATGGAACCGTACCATCAATCCTGATGAATCAAAGTGCCAAATCTTCGTTATGAGTCTGGTCTCAGACTCAGCGGAACAGATTCATGAAAAACACAAAATTAATATAATTAATTAAACATGTATTGACAATATTGGTAATTATAGTGAATGTTACATATGTAAACATACATAAAATTTACTTTGAACTTATCTTTGCCAATTCTGCTTCACTCAGTTTGTGACCATACTCATAAGGAAGGCTTTTCAATTTGGTTCATCAGGATTGATGGTACGGTTCCTTCAGAAAGTTGCGGTAAGTACACAAAAAGCATGAAAAAACGGTTTATAATATAAATCATACAAATGAACTCAGCTATACTTAAAGAAACTATCTAACATACCTCGATTTGCTTTTGGTACTCAAATATATATACAATAAAGTATATTTGGTGATACGCGCATATAATACTGTGTGATAATAGTATTTAGAAGCTGAAAATAAAATAAAATTTTTCGTTACCTATGCATAATCAAGTTAAGCTTATGAATTACAGTTATATGCAATACTTACAATGATTAAATACACTTCAAGTTGTTGAAAAGCATGCAAAACAATAATCCAGATAGTTAATATAAACCCCCACCTTGCTGGCTTGTACCCGTATACGTAAAAGCAAAAAATGAACTAACAAAGAAAAAGCTCATGGACACAATTATTACAAATTAATTTCCAATACTTAATCGAATAATTTTTGTACTCTGCACAAGCTCTTGTGCTTTTGCAACACCACTGAGGTTATAAACATTGTTACAGCAGCTAGCAGACTAACTGCACTGATTTAGTATCTTGGATGAAAAACAGCTGTTTGGCTGCTTTCTACTGCTTTACAGAAAATTCTACTATACCAATCAAACAGTAATCTTCATTCTCGACCGGACGCTGTTTGGCAAATTCAAATTCGCTTGTTCGAGTGGCAAATTCAAATTTGTTGAATGCCTTTACTTTAACACATTGAGTTTAGTTATATAAAATCACACATAGAAAAATTAATTTTACGGATTTTATTATATTTTACGGAAATAAATTAATAAATCTTGAGAAAAAAACGGTTGGTAAAACGGTTTTTAATTCGTATTTTCAGTAAGATTTCTCATGAAATTACTCTTTAAAAAGTGTGGTAGAACAATCCTTTCCACAAGTTTGGCCTAATTCAAATATTTAAAAATCACGATTTATCAAAAATTTACTTGAAACAGATTTATCAGTTTTTTGTCTATCTTCGAGGCAAATGTTTTTAGCAAAAAACGGCTTTCAGGACCACATTCTACGGACTGTTAACTGTGAAAAAGTGAATAAAAACAATTGATATTTTCATAATTCTAACCCTGTCATAACCTCTTAATGAGTATGTGAGAAAGAGTCTGGTAGTCAGTCGAATTTGGTCACTCGAACTGGACTCGGTGCTACGACGCTCCGGGCTGTCGACAGAGCTACCAGGAAGTGGTCGCGATTTAGTTTCGTATTATCATTTTATATTGAATAAAGTTAAAGTAACGTAACTACACGAGTGATAGTTATTAAAAAATACCTGTCAGACGTCTGTCCAAAGAAAGCAGCAGAACAGAGCAGCAATAGATCGATAATCGAATTCAAGTAAGTACATTTAAATACACTAAACTAAGTCGAGACTTAACATTGGTTCCGGCACGAATCGAACAATTTATATTTTTAATAAATTCAAGAATTAATTATCATACTGAAGTGAAATAAAGGTAAAAGTGTAGTAAAGAATAGACAAGATAGAAAGTGGATAAGGTGAGAATAGTACTAAAAAAATACAGATAAACATTCAGATTAATGGTGAATAATTCCTTCCTAAGGGCTAAGCAGCGACTCTTAGTAGCGACTTGTTACTCCGAAAACTCAGGTTTTCCTTGGATCTGCTTAGTAGAGGTAGCGTGTTTCGAATCCTATATAGATTACTAATAACTAGTAACTATTTCCTTCAAGTGGTCATTTATTCATTTAGAAGTCGAATAAGTTTAGAAAATTTTAAAAACGAAGTCAATTTGAGTAAAATGAAAAGAAGTGGAAGGAAAATTATTAGAAAATTATTGAAAAGTTATCAGTTAATAGAAAACTATTAATAGAGGAACTAACAGAAGTAGATAGTCAGATAGAATCATTTTTTCAAATCTAGAAAATTAAAGAAAATAAGATAGAAATATCTGAATTCCAATTGCTAATAGGAATTAGGTTTGATTATTTATTCAAGTTTGTTGAGAGGGAAGTATTTTTAAATAAATTGGGTAAAAGTAAATAAAAAGCAAGTCAACGATATTACTATGATTATACTATATATATATACTTATATTACTACGATATTATAACGAAAGATATTAATCGGAAATTTGGATAATATACGAGTTAAAAATAATTTCAATTGGTTTAATGAACTAATAAACATTAAAATGTCTCCTGGTCCATTATTTTATCTTTAAAATATGTTGCCAATTTAATTCCAGAATTTGATGGAAAAAAAATGTCAATTAATGAGTACATTGAAAAATTAAAACATTCAAAAACTATGTTATCTAATGCTGATCAAGCAAGTTTGATACCAATTTTAAAAATAAAATTACGCGGAGAAGTGTATAAAGCCATGATTAATTTATCGCTGAATAATTAGACAACTGTATCCATCAACTCATAATATACATTCGATTTATGGGAGGATAACAGAAATTAAACAGAAAGTCCTGAAGAAAGTGTACTTAGTTTTGGTAATAGATTACAAGAATTAGTATTAAAAATTAAAGAAAGTTCTAAGTTCAGAGATGAGAAGAGGGCTAATGAAGAAAGAATTGATAATGATGCTTTTGTAGCCTTTAAGGGTGATTTGAAACAAGAGTTTAGGATCGAATTAGGAGATGTAGAATATTTGGGAAATGCCATTAGAAAAGCTATAGATTTAGAATTAAAATTTAAGAAAAGAAATTCAAGAAGTGGAAAGTCAAAAAATGTATTATGTAATTTCATGAATCAGAGGGATATAAGTGCTGCTGTATTGGTATGTCAAATTTGCCAGGCTTATAATTATGAAGCATTATTTTGTGATAAAACAGCTTGCGTATATTGTAAAAATAGAAATCACTTTTCAGATAATTGTAGAGGGGTGCCGCTCACAATGCCGAAAGGCCAAAAAGCCGAAAACCATAATACCGAAAATCATTTTACCGAAAGTTCAAAATACCGAAAGTCAATTTACCGAACGATCAAAATACCGAAAGTCAAAATCCCGAAAGTTCAAAATACCGAAAGTTCAAAATATCGAAATTTAAAATACCGAAAGCTCAAAATACCGAAAATTAAAAAAACGATTCCTGACGTCGAGAAATGACATCATATGCATAAATAATAGTTTGATTGAGCCTTATGTTATTTATCAGGGTCCCCAATAACTAAGCACTGCATACAAGTCCTCGTGATCAATTGACATGTAGTAAAACTGCACGTATTTTATAAATATGTATGCATGGTAAAGCAAAATATGCTCGAATCTCACGAAGCAACATGTCTAGATGAAGAGGGTTGTTGATTTTTAGCAGAACTAATAGGTACTCAAGATAAGGTAAATCGGACAGTTAAATCGAACAGTTGCTAAGCTCTGCAGCTTTTTGGCAGAACTAGTGCACGAGGAACTTTTTTTCATTCAAACTAGTCTAAATCTCTCTAGTCGGAGAAATACAACTTCGCAAATTTTTTTAGATTTCCAGCCCCAAATTGGTGAATTCAGGATTTTTGGCATTTTCTGCAAATTTTCAAAAATTCATAGCTATACAGGAAAGCTGTTTTCAAAAAAAATGTTTACAATACTTGTTTAGAAAATTTTCTTAGCTTTTCAATAAAAATACTGTCAAAATGGTATATATATCTATGGCTTGCAGGAAGAACCACTTAAGTTACATTTTGCGAAAAATTTTTTTATGTTGAATTCGAGAAGCTCTTAGTACCCTTTTTCATTGTACTGTAACGTGCCAGGTCTATTGAGTTAGTTAGGATATTGAGTTAGTTATTGACAATATTGTTGCATGTTTAGCGTTAACATATGTCGGTAGCGTATTGGAGTTTTCGGCCGGTCTTGCGTTATACGTTGGGCGGCGGCTGATTGTTGCAATGCGCGAAACCGATTGAGACATCCGTAGCGCGCGGCAGGCGAGTTGCTGACTTGCGCGTCAGCACTCCTCGCGACCTACTGATCTGGAGTCGGGTAATATGATTTCTGGTGGCAAATTATGATTGGTCGAGGATATCGTACGACGTATGTTTTGTCGAAATTAAGTGTGCTTCAGCTATTTTCATAACGTTGTTATTTTGGAAGTATTGCTGGAATAACTGTTAGCCGGAGAGCAAAGAGAGCAAATATAAGGAAAAATGAAACCACAAGTGCAATTTCCATGGATTGGGTTGAAAAACCTTGGATGATAAGTTAAAACATTCATAGTAAAGTTAGAAACCAGTAAAAAGCAAGAGGAGGAGATTGTTTTGCAGCAGATAATTTCCAGTCCAAGGAGGTCTATATTGTCTAATTCGAATGATGCAGTTATTGAAATATCAATAGCGGATGATCGAAGAGAGATTTAGTCATCAGAATTCTATGAACTTTATGTAAAGTTTTTTTTGTTATGCGCAGAGGTATTGTATTTCCGTAGGTTCGTTATTTTTGATTTTTGTTTCTTTTTTGTTATTCTTTATTACTATTTATTTTTTCTATATGGTTATGTTTTATTTTTAATTTAGTAATTTTGGTTTATATGCCAGTTGCGTTTGTATTGGCAGCAGTTGGATCAAACACCTGATGCATAGTAAACAGCCAAGGTGGACGTGCATCTGCAAGGAAGTCAAGGGGGAAGATATTGTGTACGAGATGCGGTGTACGTTATGTAAGAAAAACCGGAAGCATGATGAGTGTAAGGAATGAATACTGTATGAATCTGTAATAAATTATAAAGTCAATAGTTTTGGCCGTTTTTCTTATGCGCCCGTTTCATTGGCGGGGACGCCAATATTCTGGGGTGGGGGAGGTGTAACCTGCCAGATCTATTGACTAGGATATTGAGTTAGTTATTGACTATATTGTTGCATGTTTAGCGTTAACATATGTCGGTAGCGTATTGGAGTTTTCGGCCGGTCTTGCGTTATACATTGGGCGGCGGCTGATTGCTGCAATGCGCGAAACCGATTGAGACATCCGTAGCGCGCGGCAGGCGAGTTGCTGACTTCCGCGTCAGCACTCCTTGCGACCTACTGATCTGGAGTCGGGTAATATGATTTCTGGTGACAAATTATGATTGGTCAAGGATATCGTACGACGTATGTTCTGTCGAAATTAAGTGTGCTCCGCCGGAGGCTTTATAAGCCCCGGAGATGCGCCGCACCAGGCCTTTTGCAGAGTGAACGCGCGAGTAGTCGTTTGGATAGTCTCGCTGAGTTAGTAAATGCGTGGAACATTTGACTGACATATACATCACCTTCTCATATTCGGCTACGAGGGCTCAACCCTAGAAAGTTGGGTAGTCTCGCTGGGTATTGACAAGAGTGAGTATAGACAAGTTAGATCTCTATTATTTGAAGACTCGGCTACGAGGGCCTGCCGACGAAAGTAGTTAGCTAGAGAGGGACCGCCAATAAATCTGGCGAAAGTGACTAAAACTAACAGCTTAGTTAGGACCAAAATATTTGCCACGAGAAGTCGTGGAGCCTAAGTTAGAATAGTTACTATTATTATGGAAACCTAGAGAACTTCTATAATAACAATTCTTAGACGGTAACTCCAGGTTAAGTAAAAATAATACTTTATGTAAAGATTGATTAGAAGTAAGTACCGAACGAGACAACAGTGTTAACACGAACAACCTTTGTAAGAACCGGACTGTACATTTGGGACTCTGAATAAACAGAACAAAAATAATAATCAATATAACATTCTAGAGAGTATTTATTTACAGAAAAACCAATTGTCATAAATTAAGTCCACAAACGAGGAAGAGAACGAGAAAGGGTTTAATCCAAAATCAGCGTGTCCGCGCTACAGTTCAACGTGTCCGCGCTACTGCTCAGCCTGTCCGCGTTTCTGCAACGTGTCCGCGCTATTGCTCAGCGTGTCCGCACATACTATACATTGTGTCCGCGCTACGGCATCGTGTCCACACTACTGCTCAGTGTGTCTGCGCACTGTATAATGTGTCCGCACATACTCTACAGCGTGTCCGCACATTTGTATATTGTGTCCGAGATACTGCATCGTGACCACATTTCAGTTTAGCGTGTCCGCATTATAGACAGAGTGTCCGCGCCATTGTTCGGGAACAAAATAATAACCAAGTAATTAACAATTACGGAACATAAGACTTACGAGTCGAGGCTAGATTCCAAAACGAAATATAGTGTACCTGCGCGTCCGTATTTACGACCCGTAAATCCGGTCTTTTCAGTACAATAGTAGGATTTCCGAAATGCACAAATATTTTAAATGCCAGCCGATTGCATAATCACTTAACTGCGTCTCTCGTAAAAATGTTACCGCAGAACCACTTAAGTGCCCTCGTTTTGTTTATTTTTGTGCGAGATACACCGTGTGGAGTACATTAAAGCGGTATAATATATATCTAATTACCTATACCGATGCATTCATCGGTTTTTTTAAATTAAAAAAAAAATTTTTTAACGTTTTTAAATATTTCAAAAATTGTCAATTTGCAAAAACAAAAAAATTACTGAAATCGCTCTGATAAAATTCATACGTATTTCTTAGCTGATTTTAAGAACTAATTACTCTTGAAAATTTTTTCCAAAAGTTTGTGGTTTCTGAATAAAAAATTCGTAAAAGTCTTCGTAAAAAATTTTCAATTATAATATGCGCCAGTTTGACCACACCGAGGTTCAAAATCAATCCCCAAATCACGTATCTCTTAGGTTTGGACATTTATCCCATTGGTTAGAGGAGTTCCAAATACATTGCAAATGAAAACGTTCTTGAAATCTCGAATTAAAACAAAAAATTGTGGAAAAACCATGTTTTTTTCCTTTAAACCGTTTTTTCTCATAGTTAATAACAATATTCGAAAATTTTAATTATACATTTTAATTATCATTGGAAAGGGCATGAGTTAAACTTTAAAAATATGCCCCGCCCGAATTTTTTTAATCGAAAATTACATTAGTTACGGGCCCTCAAACAAAGTGACCGCATAACCACTTATCTGCAAAGTTCCCGCAGAACCACTTAACTCGAGCAATTTGTTTAGCTTGGGCGTCGAGAAAGAAACTATTTACAAATGTAATACTATGGTTGTATCCGTATCAGATACCTAATCAAATGAGCCAATACTTAGATCTTTTCTCTGACATTTCGATCTTACGTATTACTCCAAACATTGAAATCGCTTTTTCTTGAAAACACGAAAATGTCACTTTAGTGGTTCTTCCTGTAAGCCACAGATATATGTTTCAGTAGTCGTATAACCAATTTAAACATTAAAATTGATAATTTTCATGGTTTGCTCGCTTGGATTCAGATCAAAATAATCATAAAAACAATTTATAATTTGTAATTTTTTCGATGCCATATAAGTTATTTTTAAAAATTTCAAAGACGTAATTGATTTTTTGAGGTCAGAGAAAGGTCGAGTGTGATTGCGACAATCCAAGCGAGCGAGAAAACATTGAATTTTAAGGTTTAAATTGCGTATATGACTGCTGAAACTTAGATATATATATCATTTTGATAGATATTATGAAAAAAAAAATTTTAGACAGTCGATCGAACAGTGTCTACGCTGACATGAATTTGTATTAGGCTCAAAGTAGCACAATAAAAATTTAATCTTACTATATTTTGTATATACTTTAGGGTCCCCTTAAGCTGTTAAACGCTAAGCTCGTTTATCTACTTTATTCCAGGCAGTGAGTCCAAATAACTAGATCCTATAACGCTATAACCTCCATACCCTAAGCTCTTAAATCCTAAGCTTCTAAACTTAAGCTCTTAAACCCTATGTTCTTAAGCCATAAGCTCATAAACGATAAGTTCTGACATTTTCAGCTTTCAAATCCTAAGTACTTAAACCTTAATCTCTTAAACACTAAGCTCTCAAATCCTGAGTTCCTAAACCCACCTACCCCGCAGACAGCGAAAAATCAAATCTCCATACTCTGAACCCTGCTCATGCATCTAACTTCCTTCAGGCAGGTACCCCAAGTTTATAAATCTCAAACTTCTAAACCCATAAATCCTGACAAGGCGAGCTTAACAAATTTGATCTCTAGGCGCCAATACCTAAGCTCTTAAAACCTTTGCTCCTAAATCCACAAACTCCCAAATGCAAGTTTAAACAGTTAAACCCCTATGTCCTAAACCATAATTCTTGAAATATCTAAATATTTCTTGAAGCTCCAGAGAGAGAGAGAGAGAGAGAGAGAGAGAGAGAGAGAGAGAGAGAGAGAGAGAGAGAGAAAAGCTCGTGATATCATGTTAGGCTAGAGATTAGATTCGATTCAACCATCGAGCGCGCGAGCGGTATCCTGAAAACAAAGGCTAGCGTCCTTTTTGTACGGCAAATACTCCGCGATATTGATTATTGTACGAATTACACGGTTACACGGATGCGTATATTTGTGCATTGTACGGTTATGAGTCGTGTGTGGCTATCAACGGGCAGTTGTACTGAAGCGAGACCGCATATTAGGTTGATTCCCGTGCGAGCGTCTTCAGCAGTTTTTGTAAGTACCCGCTTTTCTCTCTCACTCTCACCGGCGCGTACAACACCAGCGCGTACACAGAGAGACAGTTCTGATTGTCTCGAGATCTGGCCGAGGATTGCTGGAAATTTGTAGAGCCCAAGCCATCATCAGCCCACTTCTGCATTATCAAAAAACAATTTTGCACTTTTGTCTCCGAACTAACTAAAAGCCAGTAAGTAGCTTTTTATTCGCGACACCTTACTTTCACATCATCTCAGATTTATCAGAGATGCAGTGAAATCTGTAGCTCTGAGAGCAAAAATCAGCGTTTTCGTGGTAATGGTATTTTTTACTCATTGCCACAGTAAATATGCTCGTATGAATTTTTGTGGGACACCGCTAAAGCACAAAAATGATAAAATACATAAATCTCTCTCTCCCCCGCTCCGCAGTACGTAATGTATTAGAGAAATGCAACGAAAACTCTATGCTTTTTCATTATTTTATTGGGGTACGATATCATGCATAGCAAATACAGAATACAAACACGATAATACAATCATTTGTAATAGCCGAAAAACAAACGCGAATGTGCTAATTGTATCAGGAGCAGATGTGGAGCGAGAAAGTGGCAGCTGTAGATGGCTAGCTTTAGATCTTCACGGGCTCTTAGCTGTGCCACATGTTGTGAGTTTAGTGCCACTTGCTTGAATGTCTGCGGGTCGTGTATGTTCGGTCTTTGCGTCGAGACTCTGTAATTGTACGATTTTTTGAGAGTGTACGCCGATTTCGATTCGCATGGAATTGTGCGACCGGAAAAACAGTCGATCTTTGTCCTCCGCCGGTGTCGCACTACCATCTGACGACACCGGCACTGTTTATTGTTAATCGGTTCTGACAAAAAAGTTTTTTCAATAATTTTAATTGTATTGTTTTTAATTATTTAATTTATTTATAATTGCTATTTTTCAATTTAGCTGATTTTGCTGCTTTCCGGCTGTGCGTAATTTAGATGTATAAGTTAAATTGACGAATTTTTTTTAAAGTATTTATTTAGCAGTTTAATTTTGATTGTATAATTATTGTAAATTTTGTTAACATTAGAATTACTTTTGGCGTTTTAGCCCTGAAGAGGAGCTCTAGTTAGCTTGAAACGTTGGCTAAGAATAAATACGTTTGCTTGAAGGGATGCATAATTTTTATCCTTACATGTTTGCTATTAAATTTATTAATTATCGTATTGTATGATTTTCTTAGTTTTAATCATTATTTAGAATATTAATGCAACAATGAATATTAACTTTATTGTTGCTCTTGAATTTTTTATTTACATTGAGATTTATGCGTTGAAGTTTAAATGGCTAAGGAACATTGTTGAGGTGTTGAAATAAGTGAGGTTTAATTTATAATAATAAGGAACTTTATTAAGTATTGTGATGCTTCGTCTGGCACGACCGTCTCCCTCGGAGACTTAGAGAATGAGCGCGAGTACATTAACAAATTTGATCTCTAACGATTAATTAGCGAGTTTAACAAATTTGATCTCTAGGCGCTTAAACCTAAGCTCTTAAACCCTTAGCTCCTAAATCCACAAACTCCCAAACAGCAAGTTTGAACAGATAAACCCCTATGCACTAAACCAAAAGTTTTCAAGCCCTAAGCTCCTAAAATGTAAGTTTTTAAACCCCAGGCTCTTAAACCTCAAACTATGAAACCTAAGCTCCTAAACATAACCCATCTATACCATACCGTAAACCATAATCCTTAGATCCTAAACCCCAAACTCTTAAGGGGATCAAGAACGTTCAAAAAGCAGTGATTTCGTATATTCGAAACCACTCCGAGGCTATTGTTACGATCGCTGTGAAAATTTGGGAAATAATTCATAAAGACGTAAAATTTACGGCATGACTGCAATATTTAAAAAAATTTGAAAAAATATTAAAAAATAAGTTCCATTTTTCTCCGCTAGGCGAAAAAAAGCGCTGCATTCGTACCATGCATCCGAGAAAATGCATTATAAAAGTTATTTGACGAAAAGAACGCATAAAAACTGAGTTTACCCGTAAACTAATTTATATAATGTATATAATAGTCACAAAAATATTAAGTTTTCGAGCATCATGAAAGAATAAAACCGAATCTTCGTGTAGCAAACAAACTCTTCTGCTTTTACCTTTCGGAGGGGTAAGAAGAGGGTAAGAAAGAGGAAAAATGTTATTTCTTTGACAGGCAACAGGAGGCGCAGAATTTCATTTCTCAAGTCTTCCCGGAAGATCGGTAATGCAGCTCCAACAGCACGCGCGACCGGCCCGAGCAAGAATTTTTTCACCATAGATTTACATGCCAAATTTTTTCTACCCACACATTCAGCATCGTGCATTTCACCGGGAATAAGTGTACATAGCCACTCGCTGCAAGCTGTACTATGCTCTTAGTAAAAAGTTGCGGCAACTTGGTACACGTGTTCACCACCTGGTACCAAACGCTTAGACCGAGCGGCAGTTTATACTACTTGACCTGTGGGTAGGCCAGGGTCGCAGGCCATAGTGTCCCTTTTATGACGGTTCATTTAGATCGTTGAAATTAAATTCGAATTTGAATAAATAAGTTGGCTAACAAAAAAATTTAATGGATGTAAACGATTTATAAAACTAGAAAACGCTACCCGAATTTGAATGACAAAAATCGACTGGTAATTACTTGATAAAGTGAGTGCTCAGATTTTCATGATTACACTAACAAAGTTTTGTTTTTCAATTTTTCAATATTATGAATTTTTGTATAAAATATTATTCGTTTTTAAAATGTACTAATAATAACAAAACTTGAATCATAAAAATCGGATGATTTCACATTAATTAATTTAGGCCAAGCGCCCTAGCTTTTTTGTAGACATAAAAGTAGCCCGGCAACGGATACCGCGATTATATAGAGAAAGGGTAGCCCATATACTTTTGGACACGAAATCTGTGCGGGAACGTTGTTTATTATTAATAATAAGATGCAAAAAAAGCATTTTTTTTTAGTTTTTTGCTTTTAACTCGTAAAATAAGAGATTAACGTAAAAAAGTAAAGAGAGAAAAGTTGTAGCTGATTAAATTGCGAAAAAATTCATAAATTGAGCGTCTCTATCCGATGAATGGACATGGAGGAAACCTCGGAAAACCGTGGAAAACACCGCAAAATCGACGTTATTTTTAAAATTGGAAACTCAGCCATTTTTTAACTTTTAAACCATTCATTTGCTACCGTTTCAAATTTGACTTTTAAACCGTTCATTTGCTAGATGTTCATTGTTAATATTTTTAATGCGATTATTATTTATTAAATGTTTTGTTTAATCCGAGTGATAAAATTTTGAAATTTACAAAAATAATTAAAGTTTTGAATTTGTAAACTCGAAATTTATTGATTTAAATGAATTTTTGTTTATTATTAATAATTGTAGTTGAAGGTTAGATTATTGTTGAATTATTAACCTGTTATTATTACAATGTTCAATTGCATTAGGTGTTGGTCATTTGATAACGTGCTTCTTGTGTTCAATTTAATTATCACTTTGATTATTTAAAAGTTTTGTTAAATGGTTGAATTTGAATGTAGTTGTATTTAATTAAATCTTAATTAATAGTTGTATTTTAATGGTTTCTGAGCAAAAATATTTGAGAAGTTTTCTTAAAAACACATCAGTTGGCGTTAGGCTTTGGTGCACAATGTATATAGTTTTCCGTGTTCTTAAAGATGATCGATTTTGCTTCGCGTTTGCTTCAGTGTAGAAGCACCTTGTTGTCGACGCTCGAGTTCAAGTATCGATCGATAGTATCGAGCGCGGCGCTGACTGCAGTTTGTATACCTATATGGTGCAGTCCTATGTTTCAGTGTTTAACCTCGCGCGCGTTGCTGTCGCGACGGTGAAGTTTCCCAACGCTGGAAAATTGCGAAAAAGTGCTCAAAAATGCGCGAAACTCGTGCTCAGTGGATTCGCGAGAAAATGTTTTATTTGCCGGTGTAGATTGTTTTTCGCAAGTTTGACTTGCAGAAAAATAATCTGTGCAAAAAGTCTTACTACGAGGATTCTACAGTATTCAGATGAGTATTCCTTTTATTATTATGTTGTTTTAAAACAATTATCTGAGAACACGTTGCTTTGTGTTAAATTATTGTTCACTTTTTGTGTTTCAGCTTCATGGATTTTTGCAGACAGTTTTGTGCGAGACTTGGCTGAGGACGACAAATGTTATTACTTAGATGTGATTCTTTAATAAAAGAGAGAAGAGGAAAACTTTCCGGTTGCTTCTAGATTGAAGACTGGAAATTAGTGCAGTGTGTTATCAATGCAAAGTGATTATTTGTGTTTAGGCGTTTAATAAACTTGGCGCAGTGCGTGTTTTAAATATCAAAGTGTTTTTGCTTGCATTGCTTTAGGGAGACAAATGCAGGGAAAGTGCAATGAGAATAGACAATTGCTTTTTAAAAGGTGTGAGTGATTGAGTTTAAATTATAAGTGATCATTCGTTTCAGCATGTGTGTTCTCGTTTGAAGTTACGTTCATTGATGAAGTTCGTGTAATTGAGCAAAACTGTAGAGACTCTGTCTCGTTTGTTTTGTTTTAGTGTAAAACCAGTGTCTTATTTATCTTGTGTTAGAAGACATGCATGCTGACTTGTGTGCTCTTGCAAATTTTATTTCAGACTGCCTTTGGAAGAGAAAAGTGCGAGTGTTCGTGAAAAGTGTATTGTGAAAATTAGCACAGTTTTTGGAATTAACTTGATCTACAAATGCAAATTATAATTGTGAATGTGAACGTTGTTAGTGAATTTGTGGACTGCTATTTGCACAATTTTAATGTGTGAGTTGTAGTTGCAAAGTTACCATGTTTTTTGAAAGTGTTCATGGATTGAGTGTTGTGCGATTTGATGTTTTTCAGCAGATCTTGTTGTGTTAGCAAAAAATCAATTTAGACGAGTGTTCATTTGTACGTTTCTTCAATTATAATAATTAGAATTGACCGAAGTTTGTGAGTAGCAAGAGCGTGTTCAGTGTCACGTTAGTTGTATTTAGTCAGCTTGCGAATTTGTGCACTTATTGACTTGTGTTATTTTTTGAACTTATAATTGTTGTGTAAAGTGCCTTTCACGATAAACGAGTGATTACAATACTCATGCAGTTTCGTGTAGTGTTGGATAATGTGTGTTAATGCTATAACTTTATTGATTTTCGACGTGTTTGTGATTAATTAAGTGTTTTTCTTTTGCGGCAAGGTATTTGTTGGTATGCGACAAGAGTGTTTGTTTGCATCTATAGCAATATATTTTAAAAAGTGCAGCGACTGACTTTATGTGTTTGAAAATTAAACTTGTGTCAATTTTGAAATTTTAAGTGTAGGAACTTTTAGGTGAACTTCTTATTTGAAATGAAATATTTGAGCAATCTTTGTGTAATTAGTGCATGCGAGTTTAACAGTTCAAGTGTAATAGAATTTTCATGAATAGATAATGAGAATGAAATTCAAATTGGCGCGCCTTGGAGGGGACTTGGTTGTCGCCACTGCCAAAATGGCCGCCGCCTTATATAGTTATACTATTTCAAGGGGAAAGTTTCTGCGTGACGTCACGCCTCGTGCCAACTCTTGGCCTCGAAACTTTGACTAATTCTCACACGTGTGCAGCTGACTCAGTGGTGTCGTCTGCACACAGTGCGAAAACAAAGCCTCGTTTGAGGTTACAGAGTAGCCAGGAGACGAAGACTGCAGATACAGTGAAACATCATATTTAGTTAATCGTGCAACAATAAATTTTTCACGGGCAATATGAGTCGTTGGAGCAACTTGGATTTCGCCAACGTTTTGTCAGATGAGTATTTTTTTACTGTTTTATATTTTGCAAAGTTTGCACCTTATATGAAGGGCTTTGCTTTGTGGTCACTCTAATTTCTTTTTGCGTTTCAGATCCACAGCAGCTGCTCTTTTTACCAGGTTTGCGGTGGCAGTGCTAGGAATTTCAAATCTGGTTTTGAATTTCTTGGTGGGAAAGCAAAAAAGCTACATGTGTGAAGAAGATGATGCGACTTGATGGAATTGTGCAATAGTTATATGAGCAAAAAATTGTATTCTTTTATAACAAGATTTTTGAACATTTGATTTAACTTGCGACTCTGTGACTTGTGTTGAAGTGTGAACGTGTACTGTGTAGTGTAGAAGTGTGAATTTAAAATTTAAAACGAACAAAATGTGTTAAATATAGGATATTGTGAAAGGAAAATTTCGCGTAAACTTAAAAATAACAAGACTTGGTGTAAATGAACCAATGCTTGTGCAAGTGAAAAGAAATTAGTGTTGCAGTGCGTGCAAATGTTTTAAATTTAGTGTGTTTTACTTTTTTTGACGCAGACCAGGCTCTGGTTCTTATGTCACACAGCCTGCTGCAACGAGACTGCACTTAAATCCTCGTCCAGGAGACAGCTCGTGACACACAATAATATAAGATAAAATGTTAATGTAAAACTCGTAGTCCTGGTGCCTATGTCACACGACTAGAGTTGCTGGGCATTCGCATATGTCTTATGGTTTAACAAAGTAATGTTAACTTTGAATAAATACAAATGATTATTGAAATGATGATTTGTTCGCTTCTTATTCCTACCTTTCCCTATCTCTATTTCTTAGATAATTTGACACTAGGTTGAGGGCCCCCCTTTTCACCCTTAGTGTTCAGTAGTTGTTGGTGCAATGACTTTATTTTTAATTAAACGCTTTAATTGATTTTCTTGTCTTGGCTTCTTTGCAAAATTTGAATGTTGATCAAAATAGATTGTACGTTAATGAAATAAATCTTTTGTATAAATTTGTGAAATTTGCAAACATGGCATAAAATTTCAATAAATAATGGCATAAAAAAAATTTTTTTTTCTTTTCTTGACTTTAATTTATTATTAAATTTAAGATATTTTGTGCACCTTTTCAGCGTGAATCATCAAAACGCATCATCATTGTGCATCAATGTTTGTCAAACGACGGGAAGATTCTATAATTCAAAAAAAAAATTCAACTAACTTGAACATTCACGGCAGGCTATGCTAGCTATTCTAAAATATTTTCGTGCATACATTTTTTGGCGTGAATCATCAAAACGCCTTGGTTTTTCCGCACTAGTTTTTCAATTGCATTAACTTCATCAACTAGACAATCGCGGTGAATGAAAGAAATATGCTGAGCATAAAAAAAGATTTTATTATCTTTATTATTTTTATTCTTTATTATTTTGCAAAAATTCACGAGACGGAAATTCACGATTCACGAGAGAAAACTCGTGATTTGAAAATTTAAGCAAGTCCCCGCGTGCTCAATGGCGGACGAGCAAGCAACGCTTCGGTGCCGTGCGCACTACCCACACCGTTACAAAAATGGCGGCGCGCGCGTTTCAACGCGTTCAAATTTTTCTCTGCGCGTGTCTCGATTTTGTCGTCGCACTTTCGGCACTTGAATTCAATTTTTTTCCATTTCCTTTTTTGCTCTTTTCCCGACGTTCGCGGTCATCCCTCCGGGGCCTCCACTGATTTTTAGTACTATTAAGTACTCGCGCACGTGAGCTTATAGCACGTCAGAAATATCGGGGGAGCGCGCGACACGATAAACACTTAAAGCATCTAACCGCGATTCAAATCTCTGCGCGATCGGGATACGGCGAGACTTTCACTTTTTAGATGAGCCACGAATTAACTTATGTCATGCAAAATGATTATATGTTGTAACTTTATACAAACTCTTACCTTTGGGTTTGATGAGCTGGGCTGCTTGGCTAAATAGTATGCTAGGGCTGTGCCAAATTACTATTTCTGTGCAAATTATTATCTGGATGCGAAACTATTGTCTGTGTGCAAATCGTCACGTGTGAACGAAATCAGGAAAGTGTTGAGCAGCACGCAGGAAAATAATAATAAGCTAAATAAGCTGAATATGTGACACTTTATTCAAGATTTTACAAGCCACGCAGGCGTCTACGACAATACTCAAGAAACTAGAATGATTCTAAACAAGAAACTACGTGCACTCGGCTCGGTGGCTCAAGATGCTCTGCCGGAGGGCGCACAATTATGCAGGGGAGAGAGCGCGTCACTTTCTCTCCCACTAATTGTTCTTACCTCTCCCCCATCCCTCTCTTCGCTTCATTAGCTACTTCGCTCTCACTTGCACTCTCGAGCTTTGGGTGAAGTCCGCCAGCGCATGGGAGGGCGAAGCGCTTCGTCAGCGTTTCGAGGGCTGGAGGAGAGGTACCGCTATCGCTCGTCTTTGTGCGACTTGGCGACGGCTGGGCGCATACTTTTGCACCTCTCTAATTACTTATGCGTTATGCGACGTTGCCAATTTGTACTTTGGCATCGGCACATAACAAATATTAATTTTAAATAAAATTAAAATTAAATATTTAAAATTTTAGTTAAATTTAAAATTTTAATAAAAATAATTTTTATTAATTTAAATAAATATAAAAATATTAATAAAAACTAGGATTTGATACCCTATTATTTATATTAAATTTAAATAATTAATTATTATTTATTATAAAAAAATTAAAAATTATGGCGGTATTTTAATCTAATTAGAGGAACTTGTGAATTAATTTGATAATCCACGAAAAGATAAATTTAAATTTTTTAGATATTTTTGTATGTTCGTTTTAAAAAAATTTAATAATAATTTAAATTTTTTAAATATATAATTATATATTAATTCAGATCAATATGAAATTTATTTAAAGTTATATGAGTTACAATAAAATATTTTTATATTTACAAATTTAAATATTTATATAAATTGGATTTAATAGTAATATAATTAAATTAAATTATATGAATATAGTATGAAATATGTACAAATTGCCCGTCAATTCTATAAATGAATAAGTCGTAACAAAGTAAATGTACTGGAAAGTGTATTTAGAAAGATATAGTTAAATTTATAATATTTATTTTGCTAATAAAAGTTATTTTTAATTAAATTGTTTTTAATAAATTTATTTATATACATTTATATTATATTTAATTTATTTAATTAAAATAATAAAAAAATTTTTTATATTTAAGTAATTAAAATAAAATAAAATAAATTTATATAATTTTAGTATTGAAAAAGAATAATCAAATTATTTTAAAATAATTTTAATTTATTTTTACCTTTTGTATCAGGGTTTATTAAATTTATTAATTATATTAATTAAATCTCGAAATAAATTGATTTAAATTTTTATTATATTAAATATTTAATTATTATTATTAATTTAAATTTAGAGACAAAATATCTTACGAAATTTATAATATCTAGTTATTTTATAAATAAATTAAATTTAATTATTAATATTATAAAAATTTAATTTTTTAAAATTTTATTATATTAATAGTAAAATTATTAGGGATAAACTTAATAATAGTTTTAATATAATAAATAATTGATTTTTTATTATAAGAATAATAATTTTTAATAATAAATAATATTTAATCATTAAAATTTTAAAAAAATTAAATTTTTAATTTATTTAATTAATTATAAAATAAAAAATTTTAATTAAATTTATTTAGTTATAATGATAAAATTAGTAAATATAGATTATAATAAATTTATTAAAATGAAAGATTAGTTTGTAAGGGTTCGTTGTTCTTAGATCAGGATAGAGAGGAATAAGGAGAGAGAAAATAAATACACAGGTTCGTTTATATTGTCACGTACCTAAGCTTTATTGATATCACTCGCTAATATATAAGTCAGCGAGCGAATAATCTCGCACGAGTCTTATCGCCGCTTATATACAAAAACACGTATAATACACCGTGAAACAAATCAATCACACATTGATTTGCGCTCACGCACTCTCCCACTCTCTCTCTCTAATCATCCAACGCACACATACGGTAGACGAACGAGTATAACCCGAGAAAAGGCGCGAATCTTCCAAACGCTATACATTATAGACAACGCGTACTATTTACATAAAGGAACGCTTTCTATATACACGGGAAGGGACAGGACCGTTACAAGTTTAAGGAATTAGGCAAAAATATTTATTCATCTGTTTATTAAAAACATAGTTTATTGAAATTAATATTAAATAAAATCTGCTGAATGATTTAAGATTAAATAGCTGCAGTATTCTAACTGTACAAAGGTAGCATAATCAATTGTCTTTTTATTAAAGTCTAGAATGAAAGATTAAATGAAATAAAAACTGTCTCTAATTAAATAAAAATTAAAATTAATTTTAAGTTAAAATTCTTAAATTTATTTAAAAGACGAGAAGACCCTATAGAATTTTATTAATAATTTATTTAAATTATTTAACTAAATAATTTAAATAAATTAATTTATTAAATTGGGGAAATTATAAAATTTTATTAATTTTTGTAAATTATTTGATAATAATTTTTATAAATTTTAAAATTACAATAAATTAATTTTATTAAATATAAAATAAATTACCTTAGGGATAACAGCGTTAAATTTTTAAAGATATCATATTGATAAAAATTTTTGCGACCTCGATGTTGAATTAAAATAATTTATTATTGAAGATAATACAATTTAGTCTGTTCGACTATTAAAATTTTACATGATTTGAGTTTAGATCGGTGTAAGCCAGATCGGATTCTATCTTTAAATAAATTAAATATTTTTGTACGAAAGGACTTTATATTAATATTAAATATTATAATTTTAGAATAATAATATTGTTTTGACAGAAAAGTGTATTAAATTTAGAATTTAAAAATAAACTAATTTTTTTTAGTTTAAACAATAATTTTATTGATTTTAATTGATTCAATTGTTATAGTATTAGTAAGGGTAGCATTTTTAACTTTATTAGAACGAAAAATTTTAAGTTATATTCAATTACGAAAAGGACCAAATAAAGTTGGATTTATAGGATTATTACAACCTTTCAGAGATGCAATTAAATTATTTAGGAAAGAAAATTTTTTAGTATTTAAATCAAATTATTATATATATATATATATTAAGTCCTTTAATTAGAATAATATTAATAATATTATTATGAATTAATATACCTTATTGATCTGAAGTATTTAATAATAATTTGTGACGAGTATCGTCACGCCGCATGCATATTTTATTGTAATACCTATGTTTTTATATATTTGCATGTGAGTTGACTTTTCAGATGTTCCCGCGCACCAGAGCTGTACGAGAGTTGATGTATTGCTGAACGCATCGCCTGGTGAGAGAGCGCACGTGAGAGAGAAGCTTCTAGCGTAACGTTAGGTTAGACGTTAGATTCGATTCGAGCATCGAGCGCGCGAGCCGTGAAGCGAAGGAGCGATCTTCTCGAAATTAATAACATTGTTGCTTGGCATTTATTGTATAAAGATTGCGATCACGCGTGTGAGTGCCACTGTTTTTCGTCGAGAGAGCGTACCGCATACGAGATAGCTGGACCGAAGCGAGACCGCAGTTTACGACTAATTATTGTAGTAGCGTCCTTCGTATTACTGTAAGTATCAGCTTCTCTTTCTCACTCTCACCAGCGCGTTCAACAATATCAGCTTCCGATTGGCCGCGAGTTTGTGCACTAACAAAGCACATTTGTACTTTTACTTTGTTATAACTCTTGGATAATATAAGCAGTAGCCTTTTACCTAACATCACGTGTGTATTTCATTTGCAAGCTTATGGTTTTCCCTGTTCCCCTTTATCTAAAACTCACGGAGAATTTAAGTAGAGTAAATCTACATTTAACGTGGACAATCCCCGTTACATTGGCGCCCATCAGTGGTTAGATTTAGCTAGAGCAGGGAATAATTTTGTAGGAAAAACTTAGTGCGAAATCGCGAGTGTTCGTTATAGGCGGATAAGCGGGCGGAGATATACATTGCGTGTATAGTGTAGCGAGCGAGCGCGAACGTTGCCGAGTGTTTACATCGCGCGGCTAGACTTGTCGTCCGCGAACGTAAACATTGCGCGCTTCCAGTTATCGAAAATTTTAGCATTGGCTGAAATATTATTTCGGGAAATAAGTTTTATTTTCTCGCCGCGTGATTTATATGCTTGATGTTAGCGATTAATCAGTATACGTAATTACTGGATTAATAGTAGTATAGCGAATCGAATCTCAGATTGCGATTATACTAGGGGAATAATTTTTTGAATAATATTGATTGAACAATTAAGTGTAAATAATTGTTTTTCCCTAGTGATATTAAATATTATTTTTATTATTTATATTATTTGATATAATTGCAGTCAAATCGACTGGTTAATTTTTCTGATTTATATATTGTGTGTGATAGCGTGATTTTGGCGTTGCTAACAGCTATATAGCATACGCGCTCAGCTGATTGTATGTGTGCGTGTACCAGTGTATCACCGAAGTAGGGTGAGATACAGGTATACTTTGCGGAGCGTATCGCAACGGCGAAGCGTTGATTTACACACAGTGTAGATAATAATTTCTATTTGAATTTTGTTTTGAAATTGAACTTTATTTTTTCAGTGTAAGTTTATTGAATTTAGATTGAGATTTTTTTTTTGGCGAAATATTTTATTTTATTTTGTTTGTTCGTGATACAATTTAAGCGAAATTTTTTTCAATTTAAATTTTAAAGAAAGTAAACTCTTAATTCGAGTACAGCTCGGTAATAAAAATTTTTGTTTTTGTTGTAAATTTTATTTTGGAATTTTCTTTCGAATCGGAAAATTTTCTTTTGAATTTTTTTTTTTTCCTGTTTCTGGTTGTAGTTTGGTTGGTAAATTACATAAGTGTAATTCAGAATTGCACAGAATTTCGAACGAAGGAGGCTGTGACTGAATTAAGAGCGACACGCGGAATAGTTTTTCAATTATTTAAATTTTGGTCATTATTAGTTTATTTCTTTCGTAGTTTGTCTCTTGTATATTTTTTGATTTCGACGAAAAAAATTTGTTTAAGTTAGCGGGATCGCATTCAAATTTTGAAAATGGCAATGCGCGTGAATATTTTCGAAGAAGCAGATCAAGAAATTGAGAGATGGGCAATGTCATTGTCAGAGGATAGACTAAGTGATTTATTGCAGAGATTTGAATTGATAATTGATACGAGTAGATACAGTAATGTTGGTAGGTTAATTAGGCGTTTGCGCGGTGATTACACTGCGTATGATTTTGTTGTGACGAATGAGCCTAGCCATATCGCGATGTCGAGAAGAGACGCAACTTTTCAGAAGATTATTTTGAGAGAAGAAAATTTATCAAATGAGACGAAGTCAACGACATGGGTACGATTGAGGTTACCGACGACGTTAGAATCAGAAGCATCAGTTTTAGATGATAATGAAGAACAAGATGAAGAGACGTTAGATGACATTTTCCAGATACTCAGGAATAATGATCTAGAGTCGACCAGAGTTTCTAGTGAAGAAGAAGTTGACGTTTCGGGAGTACATCCTATGGTTACAGTAGCGGATGTGCATACGGAAGCTGAAGAAATGGTAGATCTTCAACAGCGAAACGCTTGCACTAATATTGGTGTCGATAAAGATCAAGTTGACTTAGCAGATAAAAAAGCAGATCAAGATAATCAGGATGAAGTGAAAGCAAAATTACGACAAGAATTAGCTGAACAGCGCGAGTTGGCCAAAACCTCAGAGGCCAGATGGAATGCGTATGCTGCTGGAATGGAAAGATCCATGGTTGAGCTGAGCGGCTATTACTGCAAATTAAAAGAAGACTTTGAGAAGTTCCAAGTTCAATTCAGAGATACGTTTGTTGTGCATAGAGAACCTGATGCTCATAGTACGAAGTTGAACCCGAATGCGACAAGATTTGTGTCCGGTCATACAATGCAGAAGGCTGGAACGAGTGAATTACCATTAAGTGCAGAACCCCAAGGTGTGTCTCAAAGGGGGGGAGAATCAGCTGCTTCAACAAGTAGAGCAGTTGGAGAATATTCATCTTTTGCAAGATCAGTGTACCGTGATGTTGGTAAGATCGCTAGAGATTGGAAAATTCAATTTGATGGTAGCAAGGAAAGTTGTATCGAGGAATTTATTCAGAAAATGAATGAATGTAGAGCGTCATCGCATTTAGATGATACGGATTCATTGAATGCGTTACTCCATGTTATGACGGATGGAGCGTTAATCTGGTGTCGGCAGATGCGTCAGACGTGGAAAACTTGGAAAGATTTTTGCTGTGATGCTAGGAAAAGCTATGGTATGGATCAAGATATCCAGATGAAGTTGTTAGCGGAAGCGCAAGCGCGTACACAAGGAGGAGATGAGCCAGTACGTGATCACATCATGGCGATGCTAGCAATCATGAGTAGGTTGGACGATCCGCCGGAGGTTGCTGTACAACTGAAAATGATTTACGACAATATGCTAGCTGGAATTAGAATGCAAATTCCTCAGGCACAGGTGAAGAATATCGGAGATCTTATTACATTAGCTAGAAATGCTGAGAAGCTAATTCATGATAAGCATCATTATAAGCCTCCTCCTTCACCTAACAGATGTTTATTGCCGAAATTGGCCTATAAAGGAACATATGTCAAGAATGTTGGGGAGAAGACGAAGAGTGTGACCGCTGTTTCGTCGGTAGCCGAACCTGCTGATTGGCGTGAAGCTGTAAGGTCATTGCAGGAGGCTATTGCTGAGTTAAGCTTACCTCCAGCTGCCAAGTCAAGAGGTCATGGAGGAAAGAAATCTAATTCCAAAGGAGCGAGGTCGCAGACCCAGACTACGACTACAGTATCGGACAGCACAGCTGGGAAGATAAGTGCTGTTTCAGAAGAAAACAAGAGTGCTCCTAGACAGCCACGAAGTGAGCATAATAAAGATCAGGACTCCTGGGGTCCTTGCAAACCATTTGTGAGGTGTTATGGCTGTGGATGGCCTCGACACACCACGAAAACTTGTCCGGAGTGCTCTCAGAAGAAGAACTCTGGGAATAAATTGTCTGAAGGTAAGAAGAATTCAGAAAACTCGGGAAACGAGAATGGGAGCAAGTAGTTCAGGCCCCTACTTCTCCTAAGATTGTGGCGGCCTCCCAAGAAGCAAGTCAGGCTACTGAAGAAGCAGTGATGCCTGTTACAGTATTTGATCCATCCAATGTTGACTGCAGTCGCTGGTGGATGCCAGTGGTCATTGGTGATTTTCATTTACGAGCACTTTGTGACTCGGGAGCTGCGCGTACCGCTTTAGGTCCGATTGGATTACAGATAGCTACAGCGCTGAAACAAGCTATTGTTCCTTATACCGGACCAGGTGCGAAACTCGCTGATGGACAGCTTGTGCCGATTTACGGTTATGTTCAATTGCCGTTCACAGTGTTAGACCAATCGCGAATTTTAAATGTTATGATTTTAAGTGCACTCGATTCCGAATGTATACTCGGAACAGATTTTATGCGAGCATTTAACGCGATTCTTTTACCTAGAGAGAATAGATTACAAATAGAAGGTGTCACCGAATCAGTTCCTCTAGAGATTTCTGCTCTCTCAGAAGGAGTAGCAAGCGCTCTCGCAGCCATCGGTTTGGCCGATGTAACCTCAGAACAGCGAAAACGCCTACAAGAGCTGTTAGACAGTTGGCTTCCAGCTGGGGAAGTACCGTTGGGGTGTACACATCTGATCCAGCACAGTATTGATGTGGGGTCTGCGAGACCAATTAAACAACGTTATTATCCAGTGTCAAAGAAGATTGAGGAAGAGATGCATGCTCAAGTGCTAAAGATGTTGGACGCGGGAATCATACGCCGTTCTAACAGCAGCTGGTCAAGCCCCGTAGTCATGGTCCGCAAATCGGATGGTACCTATCGATTCTGCGTTGACTATCGGAAGCTTAATGCTGTTACAACCGCGAGCGCGTATCCGTTGCCATACATGGATACCATTTTGAGTAAGCTTCAGAAGGCGAGATATATTTCTACCATTGATCTCAGTGCAGCATACCACCAGATACCAATGAAGGAAGAAGATATTCCTTTAACGGCATTCACAGTATCTGGGTTGGGTTTGTTTGAATTCACCCGTTTACCTTATGGTGTAGTAGGCGGGCCTGCAACTTTTCAAACGCTGAGTGACCGGCTCATTGGACCTGAATTAGAGCCGTACGCCTTTTCCTACTTGGATGACATTATCATCACAACCGAGACTTTCGATGAGCATCTGCATTGGTTAGATGTAGTGCTGAAGCGAATCGCGGAAGCTGGGTTGACGATTAACCGAGGTAAGAGCAAGTTTTGCTGTGACGAAGTTAAATATTTAGGCGTCATTGTGAATCGTGAGGGATTTCGTCCAGATCCTCGGAAAGTTGCACCGATTCTGGAGTATCCGGTTCCGAATACTCTGACCAAATTGAAGAGATTCATGGGAATGGTTTCCTGGTACCGGAAGTTTTTGGATCGGTTGAGCGATGTCGCGGAGCCGCTGAATCTAGTGCTACGTGGCAAAGCAAAATTCACTTGGAGTGTAGAGCAACAGGACGCGTTTGAGCAAGTGAAAACAATACTTGCGACAGCGCCTGTGTTACACAGACCATCGTTTGATCATCAATTTATTATCAAAACTGATGCGAGCGACAGCGGCATTGGTGCGGTACTCATGCAAGAAATAGATGAAAAAGATTACGTCTTGTCTTATGCGAGTCGCACTCTAACCTCTGCGGAGCGTAATTATTCAGTTACCGAGAGGGAATGTCTTGCCGTTCTCTGGGCAATTAAGAAATTTCGTGCATATGTGGAGGGTTATCATTTTAACGTGGTTACAGACCACTCAAGTTTAAAATGGCTTTGTAATCTACGTAACCCTAATGGTCGATTAGCTCGATGGGCATTGGAGTTGCAGTCATATGACTATGAGATTGAATATCGACCTGGCAAAGAAAATTTTGTCCCAGATGCGTTATCGCGGATGTTTGAAGAAGACGATTTAGATGAACAACGAATTGCATCTTTAAAAGACATTCAACAAACCATTACAGATCAGTGGTACGTACAGATGTATCAGCAAACTTTAGAAAAGCCTCACGAGTTTCCAGATTGGAAGATTGTTGCTGGTAAGTTGTATCATTACAAGCCTGAACCAATTCTAGAAGACGTTTTAGAAGATATGGATGCTTGGAAGCTGGTCGTGTCCAGAGACAAAATATCGCAAATACTTCGTGAATCGCATTGCGAGCCCACGTCCGGACATTTGGGTCGTCGCAAGACGTATGAGCGAGTCGCAAGATATTTTTACTGGAAGCGAATGTATAAAGATGTTCAGAAATTTGTAAAGTCATGCACTGTGTGCCAACAGTGTAAAGTGGAACAGCTGTTACCTGCTGGTACCATGAAAGAGAAGAAACTCGTTGGTCCATGGGAAGTTGTAGCTGGTGATATGATGGGTCCATTTCCTAGATCTAAGAATGGATATACCTATTTGTTGATCCTGTTAGATGTTTTTACTCGGTGGATTGAGGTGATACCTTTGCGTAAAGCTGATGGTATTAGTATTAAAAATGCTTTGAAAGAGCGTGTGTTTTTAAGATTTGGTACTCCGGAAATATTTCTGTCGGATAATGGTACGGAATTCCGTAACAAGGTTATGAAAAAGTTTTTGACAGAAAGCAGCGTTGAGCATCAGATGATATCGCCATATCACGCACAGGCGAATCCAGTTGAGCGTGTAAATCGAACGTTCAAAACGATGATCACTGCTTTTATTGAGGAGGAGCACAAGCTCTGGGATAAGTATTTGCCCGAGTTAACCTTTGCATATAATACTTCTGTGCAAGAGTCTACAGGAGTTAGTCCAGCTTTCCTAAACATGGGAAGAAACCCTGCGCCACCGCTTAGTACCAGGCGGAAAGAAGAAAAAGCTGCTAGAGAGGAAGTTCAGAAGATCGCAGTGAAGAACTGGGAAGAGCGAATGTGTAGATTATTTGATTTGCAACTAGATGTTGAGAAGAATATCGAACGTGCATCGCAAAAGCAGGCACGATATTACAACGCGAAACGCAGGCAAGTTACATTTAATATCGGTGACTTGGTCTGGAAGCGTAATCGCATTCTATCGTCTGCAATTCAAGGCATTAATGCTAAACTTGCACCGAAATTTGCTGGTCCGTTCAAGATTACCGCTAGAATGGGACGAGATGTTTATTCAATGATTAATGAGCAAGGAGAATGCTTTGAGAAGATACATGTTGTCGACATCAAACCGTATGTTCAAGGAGAAGATCCTGCGTTCGCTGAAGATCAAGATGAAGATGAAAACTCTATTGATGCTTCTGATGAAGAAGACGATGATCCTGTAGAAGAAGACGTTCCAACTACCAAGGAAGCGACCGTTAGCGAAGAGAATGAATGTGAGGGGCGAAATATTGCGCTGAGTGAAAACGTGGATGTTCCACGTAAGCGTGGTAGGCCGCGTAAAACCCGAATCGTCGTTTCTCGTGATACGAGGGCTCCTGGGGGGGGGGGAGGAAGCGACTCTCGCAGAGTCTGACGCGTCAGAAACTGAAAATAGAGGTTCACCGGTACTTCATGCGAAACGCGGTCGACCGAAAGGTTCTAGTAAACAGCGAGAACCGCAAGTTGAGTTGTCTCCAAGACGTACGCGATCAAATAGGGCGAATGTTTAGGATAGAGTAGGGTATTAGGTAGAAGAACCCCGGAATTTTGCTGACAACAACCATCGTTTAATCAGGACTATGAGTTACAGCAACAACTCGATGGCCTCGATAGGCTAGAAGGGCGAGTTCGCTAACCTTAGGGTTTACGTTTTTTTTGAATATACTTTTGTAAAAAAGAAAGCTGATAGTGTTTTTATTTATTTAGCCCTTATCAAAAGTTTGATTTGTTTTTTTTCTTGCAATGAAGTTTGGTTTTTTTTGCATGTGTTTGAGTTAAAACGCTTTATTTTAAAATTTTATTTTCTTTTGTTTTTATTTCGCAAAGAAATGCTTTATTATTTTATTATTTTATCATCTCGGTCGTTTTTGCATGCTGGTGAGAGCATTGGAGAGCTGGTACGCTGTAAAAGCTACCCAGCGTCTGGAAGGGGGGCATGTGACGAGTATCGTCTCGCCGCATGCATATTTTATTGTAATACCTATGTTTTTATATATTTGCATGTGAGTTGACTTTTCAGATGTTCCAGCGCACCAGAGCTGTACGAGAGTTGATGTATTGCTGAACGCGTCGCCTGGTGAGAGAGCGCGCGTGAGAGAGAAGCTTCTAGCGTAACGTTAGGTTAGACGTTAGATTCGATTCGAGCATCGAGCGCGCGAGCCGTGAAGCGAAGGAGCGATCTTCTCGAAATTAATAACATTGTTGCTTGGCATTTATTGTATAAAGATTGCGATCACGCCTGTGAGTGCCACTGTTTTTCGTCGAGAGAGCGTACCGCATACGAGATAGCTGGACCGAAGCGAGACCGCAGTTTACGGCTAATTATTGTAGTAGCGTCCTTCGTATTACTGTAAGTATCAGCTTCTCTTTCTCACTCTCACCAGCGCGTTCAACAATATCAGCTTCCGATTGGCCGCGAGTTTGTGCACTAACAAAGCACATTTGTACTTTTACTTTGTTATAACTCTTGGATAATATAAGCAGTAGCCTTTTACCTAACATCACGTGTGTATTTCATTTGCAAGCTTATGGTTTTCCCTGTTCCCCTTTATCTAAAACTCACGGAGAATTTAAGTAGAGTAAATCTACATTTAACGTGGACAATCCCCGTTACAACATATAGTACATGAATTACATATTCCACAAAACGAACGCGCGCTTACAGGTGGATTTTTTTAGGCGTATATTTTAAAGGCGAAACTCAAATTATTGCGATATAGTAGGTAAAATTGCAATCATTTTAAAATTTGTTCTGAGGTATAACGTCTAAAGGTGTAATCATATTTTAAAATCTTATACAGTTCTAAATTTTTATAAGAAGGTCAAATTGTAATATTTTTGTAAACAAAAAGGGAAAACGTTATACAATATATATCGGTCATTCTTCCAAAAGTGGTGTTTTTTATCTTAAAAAATGGACCACATAAAAAAGACCGATTTGAGGGTAACCGATGGTGGCTTTTTGTTATTTAAGGTACAAGAAAACATAATTTATTTGGAAAATACTACAGTTGTGATTAATTTTGTCCATAAGATTGTCATAGGAGGGGTTGTTAATGACACGTTAATGACACGTTAATGACATGTTACGTTATTATTTGAAATGTATTTTTCAAAAGTGAGAGAGAAAGTGTCTGTAGAAGTTTTTGAGCCTCATGCCTCAAAAAAAAAAGAATAAAACAGAGGATGAGATAATAGAAGCAAAAAAATTAATCTTCAAAGGAAAAGAATGGCTAATCATAAGTTTTATGCAAAAAAAAAGGAAAAGTTAGAAAGACGTAGTCAACTTATTGTTGCTTCTAATTTATGTATCTAAACGAAATAATTAATCATGATCATTCTTATCACAGAAAAGACTTTCCTATTACATGTAATCTACGCATTAATGAAATTGTTAATCTTGCGATCATATAATCATAAGAAAACCTGTCATGACAATCAAAGCGATATAAGGACTCCTGTAAAATTGCAAGATTTGAATGTCAATAGTCAAAACCACTTGAATATTCCAGAAAACTATCCAGAAATGTTATTTTACAAAATAATCATGATGTTCCAAATGAATTACAATAGCTTTTTAATTTAGAACATTGTCTATCTTCACAATTTTTCCAACATATTCGTTGGTTTAATAATTTATTTTCCTTTGCATCTTTTAATGCTAATATTGTTAATTTTGGTAATAGACGTTCTGGGGTCAAGAACTAAAAAAACAAGATCTCGATTCACCTCAAGGGTTATAATTACGTTTTTCATTAAAGCCTGGAACTGACAATTAACGACGTTATCATTTTCAATGGACAAACGAAGTTGCGCTTGTTTGAAGATCTGCCATAGCTGACCTCAACATATCATTGTGAGAATTTTTTTTTCTTCAGTGAAATTTTAAATAATGTAAAAGCTGTGAATAATTGAATTATCAAAATACTTAAAGAGAGAATAAAAGAGAATACAGAGTAAAGAAAAAAAATTTTAGTTTTATTTTAATTGAATTTTTGAAAAATAAATAAAGAGTTAATACAAAGTTTTTAGTGATATAAGAATTGTAGAGATCAAAGGCAGTGTCACCGCGTGAACTGTGTCAGAGGAAATTGGGTTCACTTCACTGCTTTTCCGCAAAAAGAATCGAGAAATTAAAGAACAGAGAGACAAATTAATTTAAGGGGTTATGCCTGAGTTAAACCTGAAAAAAACAAAGTGTTAGTTAATAGGGAAAAAAAAATTATCTATAAGTTATATATAAAAAATTCTATTTGGCAGTTAAACTATACATGTTTATGCTGATTTTCCATATTTTTAAAAAAATATATATCTATACTTACTATAGTAATAATTCAATACATGAAGTATTAAATTAAAGCATATTTTCTCCTTTGCCGCATGCTTTCTCATCATCCGGGTGGTCAATCAAAGCCAAACAGGATAGAACATCTTCCATTTGTGATTCTCCTCAGCATGAGCGGAAGACATTACTGAAAAATGAAGAATTTAATTAGTTAGTTACAAATTAGTTACAATATAAGTAATTATAGTGAATGTTACGTATGTTTAGATACGTAACATTCACTTTTAACTTATCTTTGCCAATATTGCTCCGCTCAAGCAGTGAAGAAGCGTTTCCTAGACCTCTCCAGAAAATTTCAGCTGGATTGGACTTGTGGTTCCTGAGAAATCCTGCGGCAACTGACCTAAAATCATAAAAATACAAATGTTGAGTAAAATGCATTTAAAGTTTTATTCAACATTTTATGATATAAAATCTACTTACAATTTTTGTTCCCACCTGGACCTTTTTTAAGTCAATGGTATGAATATCCTGGGCATGATTGAACATTTTTGGCATAGTGAAAGAATTTTGTTCGGCTTCATCCACTGAAATAAAACAAAATGAAAAATCATTAAAAAATGTCATTTTTCTAATTTTGGAACATTTTTATAATTAAGCTATAAAAATGCTTTTATTCATAAAAAATAAGTATAATATGTACTTACATGCAGTGAACTGAAGAGTAGCACTACCATCATCTGTCAATATGAAGGTTAGAAAAAATAGTCCAGATGAGCTGATGGAAAGGAGGCAGAAAGCAAGCAGACAGCTATAATCAGCTGTTTAGCTTGCTCTCTGGCCTACATTCATTTCAGCAGACTGCTTACAGAGCTGATGTTGTTGTGTGTTAAAGTCAAATTATTTGATTTTAAAATTCAACAAAAATGAGAAATAAAATATGAAGAAAATTAAATTAAAATGAAAAATAAAGAAAATAATTGTGAATATGTTTTATAGTTTTTCAGTGTTGTGTGTTTGTGTTCTATGTTTGTGAGGTTGTGTTTGGTGTATGACAATTTTGTATTTCAATAAGCACCAGCTCTGTAAGAGTCGTCATCCTGGTTTTTCCTCTTTCTTCTGGCTCGACGTGCTTCTAGCGTGGACTCCAAATCTCTTCTATCAGACAACAGAAGCCGCTCCTCATCCTGACTCTTGGCCCAGTTCACTGCAGAGGATCCTGGCTTGAGGCTGAATTTCTGCATGACTTGGAGCATTCCTGCTTTGCCGTCATTGAAGCCAGTGACAGCAATGTAAACACCAATTTCCAAGACTGTCAGACCACTGAAACTATGCTTGGGGATGAGCTTCCAAATCGATTGATTAAAACTTTCGTTACTGTTTTGTGTGAAGCCTCCCATGCATCTCTCAAGCAAGTCTCGTTTGGTCAAATCTTGATAAATTGGTTCAATGGCATTCATGATGGCAGCAGGAATGCTATCTGCATGGTGAAAGTTTTTTTCGTTGTTGTTGGCCTTGGCTTTTTGCCACTTGCACCAAGATCTTGATCCTTGCGGGCAAAGGTGGTGAGTTGGCTCTTGATCTGTTGATTTCTTGTGATGAAACGTTGCCCAGATGGAATTGGACATTTCATCAACAGAATTAATATGGCCTCGGATGGCATTGCCATAGTACTTCGTCAACTGATCAATCCTTTGAGCAGTTAGACGGTTTCTTCCACCAATGCCCAAGCTATCAGATAATTTCTTGCCAGCCAAGCTTTTCTTGAGGTTCCTGAGTCTCGTTCCCATCCTCTTCTGAACATGTCCCACACATTCTTTCTTGATGATTTGAAAATCTCCATACGGCTTGGTATCGGAAAGTGCTTTGAAGACTCTGGAATCTCCGTCTCCAATGTAGTTCCTATATCTCACACCGTGGATGGACTCGGATCTTTGGAACATTTCTACGATGCCGTTGACTTCCATCTTGCCAGAGCTTCCTTGGTGATTTGCAGAACATTTTTCTTGATGGGCTTCATACCATTCCTTATACTGTGATGTATCCTCTTCTGGGTGTTTCTCACAAGCTAGGCAGAATGACTGCTTGGGAGAAACATCAATCACCTTTCCATTGGCATGGCGTATGAGGGTAGAAACGCCTTGAAGGGAAGAATGTCCTCTTTTCCTCCAACTACCATCGCCTGATACTGTTTCTTTGTCATCCTCGTGTATCGTGTCACTGCAATCTTCCTGCATAGCTGCTTTCATTGACTCCTCAGCTATACTTTTGCTCGCTTCTTTCAAGTCCTGATTAATTTTGTCAAAGTTACTGTGAGAGATTGGAGTAGAAAAATCCATCACTCCACATAAAGTGCTTAAACCAGTGTGTCCATGACCAAGAATTCTCATGGCTAGAACTGCTCGTCTGTTCACTTCATAAGCGTTACTCTGTTTGCCAATTTTTCTGCTGGAGTCAATGAAAGCAACAGCATGGCACGAAGTACAGGTGATAGATAGCTTGCTGCCAAGACCTCGTACATCAACTTCAGCGAATTTAATACATCCACCACAAGCTTTACAAGCCAGAAATTGCTGAAGTCCAGGTAGAAGTAAAGAAATATCAAATATTCTGTTTTGAACAAGGCTAGGCTCTAAGTACTTGGATTTTATTTTTTGTCTAGACCTAGACGCAGGAATTTCTGGCTGTGTAAATGATGCTGAAGTACCTGGTAAAGCTCGAACATCAGATGTTGGACTCCGTGCTCTGGATGTCGAAGGAACTGCATCAGGCGAAGGTGCTGGATAGAGTGCTGTTGTTCGTCCTCGTTGTTCTAGAGATGATGATGATGTAGATGCTGAAATTTCCTCTTGTTTTTTCACCTGGAAAATCTTGGATCTCTTCTTTTTTCTTCCAAATCTTCTTTTTCTATCAGATGCTCCTGGTATTCTATTTCTCTTGTCTGGGTTCATTTTAATCACAAATTTTAAACTTTTGCACTGTACTTTATACTGTAAATGCTATCAATATTATAAAATGAATTATTTAATAATATTGGGCAATGCAGAATGAAAGTAAGTATCAAATTTCAAAACAGGTGATATTGCTCATGAAGCTTTAATGGTATGGTGAAACAGGTATCTAGACTATTAACCTTGTCGAAAGAATATGGCTCTACTCGGTCGGTAAGCGCCAAATTCAAAATTCGTTTTTTTCAAAACTCTATTGCTTAGAAAATTTTTTTTTTCCTAATTGGTTTTTTACAAAGCATAATATATGATGGCATGTTTTTTTAATATATTTTCATCATAAATAAACAAAAAAGAGTTAATATGAGAATGAGCAAATTTGCAAATTTCTAATATTGCATAATTTCGCTCTTTTTATTTATATCTTTTTAACGGATTTTTATTGCAATATAGATATTTTTTTTGTATTCTACATGCAAATGTCATATATATATTAAGTACGAGAAACGTTAAAAGCGCAAATACAATTATGATCAGTTACAATAGCACTGATAAATAAAATCGCGGAAATTACGGTTTTTTTAAAAAAAGCCATTTTCATGCCTTCGGTTTTTAGTTTGTAGCTTTTTACCAAATTTTTTTTTGGCAAAAGCGACTTCAGTATCTTATTCTATAGATGAATTTCGATGAAAAAAGTCAATAAAAAAAAAATCGATTTTTTTTAATTTTAACTCAGGCATAACCCCTTAAATAATATTTAAGATATTTATTGAGAGGAAATATTTTTCTTAAAGTTGGGCAATTGAATAATATAGAGATTGTTAATGGCTATTACCTTTCCTATAGACGAAAAAGAGCCTTATACGAGCTTGTTTAAAGTTGAATTATTGAGTAGAATAAAGATTTTAAAGGATTTCAAAGAAAATGTTTTTAAGTAAAATTAGTATTAATTTGAAACCTGAATAATTTTCATAATTCAACTCAAGAAAGACAAGTATTTAAAAGAGCAGAGAATCGAGAAATTAAAGAACAGAGACAAATTAATTTATAGTATTAATTAATTTATAATATTTTAAAGAATTTGTGAGAATGTTTTTTCCTTCAGTTAAATTTTAGGTAATGTTAAAGCTGTGAATAATTGAATTATCAAAATACTTAAAGAGAGAATCAAAGAGAATATAGAGTAAAGAAAAAAAATTTTAGTTTTATTTTAATCGAATTTTTGAAAAATAAATAAAGAGTTAATACAAAGTTTTTAGTGATATAAGAACTGTAGAGTGATTATTGTGTCGTCGAGCATATGCGCAGTGCTTCTATACTTGCAACGTCTGATACAATAAAATTTCTTAAATTATCAGTTTTATTTAATAACCATCAATTTAATAAAAATATATTTAATATATTTAATTTGTACAAAATAATTATTTAAAGAATAATATTAATAAATTAATATACATTAACCTACTACACATAATACATTTAAAGTTCATATACTACAAATAAGTACATAAATCCCCTACATATATATCCCCTACATATATCCCCTAGTATTTATGAAATAATGAATGAAAAATTCTATATATTTCAACATTTTCTCGACATGTACATACGTTTTTTCATTTTCGAGCATTTGTGTGAAAATAATATTTGGTGTAAAAATCATTAAAGTTTTAAAAAATTTAATAAAAGAACTCAACACATGTAGTGTTAAACCATCGGTTATTTATAGTTTATTTATAAAGTAAAAAATATGAAATAAATCTACTTCATATTATTATATCCTATATAAATGCGTATATTATTACACTTAAAGTTCATTACAACAATAAATATAGTTTAACTTTTATCACTATCACAACATTTCAATCCATAATAACATAATATACTATTATTTTTCCAGTGAAATTATTGGAATCATTGAGGAGACCGAAATGAGATCTAATCTTATAAAATTCAGCTTGAGTAATAAAAATTTAGATAAAATACAAATTCTATGTTGGGATAAAAGTTTATTTGACTCAATTAAACCAAAAATAATGTCAGGGAATGTAAGTTTTACATACTTTATCCTACAATTTATTTATTATAAATTTTAATAATAAATATTTCTTTAGATACTTCATGTTGATGGCTGTTTTGTAAGAACAAAACACGAGTCAAGCTCATCGACATGTAATTTTGACTTAAATATTATGTCCCATACCATTGTACGAGTACTCAAAGAAGGCCAAGAATTTTGCAATAGCAGCAGCAATGAAAACAATGATGTTCCTGTAGTTTCTATTTATGAATCTGTCAAATATTCAGGAATGATATGTAAGTAAACTTTATAATATATACACAATTTAATTATTCTGCGCATTATCTTATTAAAATATGAAATAAAAATTACAGATGTAACTGGATATATCAAGAATACAATTACTGAGACATCCTTACCAAAATCAAAATTTAATCAGCGATGTCTGTCTGATTGTGAACATTTAAAATTAAAAATAAGAATGTCTATTGTTTGTGATATGACAAGGTTCGCAAGAGGAATTCATTGCAAAATATTAGGTTGTATTAAATATACATCTAATAATACGCCATACCTATGGGTTAAAAACAAAAATGATGTATCACTGCACTCAAATGATACAAAATCAATAGCTCATTTGATTAACGGGATACACAACCCAAATAAAAGATCATTGGATGAAAATTCATTTAATAATGATAATGTAAGTTATTATATTTCATTAATATTATATTCTGCATATTTAGTATAATTATTAATATAATAATATTATTTCAGAAAAAGATGAAATCTTAAAGATAATTTTAATATCATTTTAAAAATTTATATTCATAATTGAATGATGTTACTGCGACATATAAAGTTATATCCATTACTACTGTTTAGAATATATAAGCATCATATATATATATATCTTTATTTACTACAAAGAGAATAGAATAATGTTACCCTTTACTAGACATTTATGTTTTTATTAATCTTTCAACGTATATGGAAAACTTGATAACCTTAATGTAAAAAAAAACTCTTAATAACACTTATGCAGACAAAACCAAAGTTTTATTAACATTCATACAGACAAAATAAAAATTCTTAGAGCTTACTCTAAAATTCAACTTTAATTTTCAAACTTCGACAACTCTTATGTAGTCGAAATTATAAATGCTGTATTCTATACAGTTATTTAATTATGGAAATTAAAGATCTTGATAACACTTATATAGACAAAATACTAGTAGCTTTACTGCATACTCTTAAGACGTGTTGATATTATAATCGTCAGATCAACAAATAATATATCTTCTTTCCTCTTGTGAATAAGTGATCGAACACAAATACTGGAAGAATATGTGATACTTATAGATCAAGTTGGAAAACAAATAATTATGTTAGGATGAATGTCTTCTTTTACCTATTCAATGAGTTAATCACAATCACTCAAATCATGATGCTTATACATCAAGCTAAAAAATCCGAAACTCTCATGTATGAAAATATGACCGTGTAACCATCTTCGCGTTAAGGGTCTGTTGGACAGATTACCATTTCTTTAGTGTCACTTCTCCTTCGATTATCTATACCTTCGATTTGACATAAATTCTCATTTTAATTTTAAGAAAAGAAAGTTATGATATCAATAAATAAATTGGCAAGTTTTTTGTTATAAAAAGTAATTGTTTTCAAATAAATAAATAACCGATTAAATTGAGGAAGGATTATAAATATATGTGTTCATATAAACACTCAATCAAATTGCAGCATGTGAAAAGGTGGATAGCCTGTGAAAAGGTACAGTCGGGTACAATTAAAACTTTGAATAATTGCGACTGCTGCCACGTTCTGTATATGTAATAGAATGGTATGATGTTCTTACATGACATTATCACGTGACAAATGTGCCCGTAATATGTAGTAATATCATGTTTGTCTAAAATTATTATGTAATTTAACAAGATTGTTTCGCATCATGAAAACTTTTTCATTTATTTATGGAAGCTACGAGCGGATGTACAATCTACTCTACTTAGTAATTCAGTAAATGTATTGCTATCCTTATTTCATTCAAAATCTATGTCCAGGACGATTATATACAATTATATATGAGATTTAAATTCTGTTGATTTACATACATTTAAAAAAAACAGGAACAAATTCTATCATGTAGAACGCAATTTTTTGACGGAAAAACTTGCCGCCCCGTCCTATCATAGATAACGATGTATACCATCTTCAAATTATGCAAGGTTAACCAAATTAACTTGTTAATGAAACACCGTTAAAAAATCTCTGAATCGATTTTTCATTCTATATGTATTTATTACTGTCCTTGACCAATTTTTGAAGAATTCAAACTTAATCTTGCAATCATTCTAAGCTCATTTTTGGTTATTTGTATGTATGTTTTACAAACCTCTGTTAGTATTATCGGAAGATTGCAGGAAGTTGATTAAAAATAATTGTGACTATTATGACATATTAAAAAAATGTTATAAAATAAATTTCTATGACTCTAGTTGGAAAATAAATCAAGTTTAAAAATTTTAAATTAATATTTATGTAGTTTACAGCTTTTAGTTTCAAATCTTTACTTAATTAAAATCTTTACTTAATTAAAAAATTCCATTGTTTATTATTATTTGAGGCCATTGGTCTCACAGTTTAATATAATGATTTGAGTATTACGCATTATAGGATAATAGGACGATAAATTAACTATATTAAAAATTTTATGATATTCTTAATTACACTGACATTTAGTGGTTCATCGATTATCTATGATAGGACGGGGCGGCAAGTTTTTCCGTCAAAAAATTGCGTTCTACATGATAGAATTTGTTCCTGTTTTTTTTAAATGTATGTAAATCAACAGAATTTAAATCTCATATATAATTGTATATAATCGTCCTGGACATAGATTTTGAATGAAATAAGGATAGCAATACATTTACTGAATTACTAAGTAGAGTAGATTGTACATCCGCTCGTAGCTTCCATAAATAAATGAAAAAGTTTTCATGATGCGAAACAATCTTGTTAAATTACATAATAATTTTAGACAAACATGATATTACTACATATTATGGGCACATTTGTCACGTGATAATGTCATGTAAGAACATCATACCATTCTATTACATGTACAGAACGTGGCAGCAGTCGCAATTATTCAAAGTTTTAATTGTACCCGACTGTACCTTTTCACAGGCTATCCACCTTTTCACATGCTGCAATTTGATTGAGTGTTTATATGAACACATATATTTATAATCCTTCCTCAATTTAATCGGTTATTTATTTATTTGAAAACAATTACTTTTTATAACAAAAAACTTGCCAATTTATTTATTGATATCATAACTTTCTTTTCTTAAAATTAAAATGAGAATTTATGTCAAATCGAAGGTATAGATAATCGAAGGAGAAGTGACACTAAAGAAATGGTAATCTGTCCAACAGACCCTTAACGCGAAGATGGTTACACGGTCATATTTTCATACATGAGAGTTTCGGATTTTTTAGCTTGATGTATAAGCATCATGATTTGAGTGATTGTGATTAACTCATTGAATAGGTAAAAGAAGACATTCATCCTAACATAATTATTTGTTTTCCAACTTGATCTATAAGTATCACATATTCTTCCAGTATTTGTGTTCGATCACTTATTCACAAGAGGAAAGAAGATATATTATTTGTTGATCTGACGATTATAATATCAACACGTCTTAAGAGTATGCAGTAAAGCTACTAGTATTTTGTCTATATAAGTGTTATCAAGATCTTTAATTTCCATAATTAAATAACTGTATAGAATACAGCATTTATAATTTCGACTACATAAGAGTTGTCGAAGTTTGAAAATTAAAGTTGAATTTTAGAGTAAGCTCTAAGAATTTTTATTTTGTCTGTATGAATGTTATAAAACTTTGGTTTTGTCTGCATAAGTGTTATTAAGAGTTTTTTTTTACATTAAGGTTATCAAGAGTTGTAAGATTAATCTTTAATTTTTACATGAAGAAACGACCTTATACTTGCCAGCCTTTTACCTTGAAAAGGTTTGTGTGGGGGAGGGGGGGGAGAGATTTCACTACTTTTAAAAGGTATATAATATGTAAGTTACAAAGAATAGTTAACATCAACTAAATAAGTAATAAATTTAAAATATTAATGTACATTTGCTCATGGATTATTGTATTAATAATAATAATTATTTTTTAGACATTATCTGTAGAGTAAATAGTTTTTTTAGATCATTATTATTTACTAAGAGATCTATCTTTTCCATACCACCCTCGAGGTAAATAGAATAGCGCGTTTTTTTCCTTTATTGACACTAAATTTTATGTTAACTTCCATAATGATTTGTTTGGCAAATATACATCAAAGAAATCTGTACGTCTAAAATTATTGCTAATTACTTAACTGATAACTGCTTTCTTGAAAGCATTTATACGTTACGTATACTATTGTCATGCAGACCATGAGTGATATAGCATTTTAATATTTATACAAGTTTATATCGTATCCTTCACAATTGTTCAATCTATATTATGGAATAATGAAAATAATATTTAGAATAAAAAGAAGTATATGTAAGTTAATTTCCAATATCCCTATGATTCTTTATGATAGATGTATTATCATTTTTAATGCAACCCACCTAATTCGGTAAACGTTTAGAAAACTGTAATCGAATTCAAACTTTATGAAAACCTGTAAAAAATAGTGTCAGTAAAGTTGTGGTATCCCCTGTATGACTTTCACATAAATACTTACACGGTTGACATCATAAATTTAGTGTCAATAGTGAATAGTGTCATTTAGCAAACAAGTTATAGTTTATTAAATATATTCTAAATTGAGTTCTATTGAGTTCTATTGAGTTCTATTCTAAATTGAATTGAGTCATTTAGCAAACAAGTTATAGTTTATGAAATATATTCTAAATTTATAGCTTTTAAGGTAAGATGTATTTAAAGCAATCAGCTACTAACGTAGTGTTTATTTATGAACTGCAATATATACACTAGAGTGACCTAACCAGGCATGGCCAAAAAATTCCATTCCGTTATGATCTGTTGAATGTATATAGATAATATAAATTGTCAAGCCAGTCACTTAGAGGGATAATCTAAGAATTTTCCAGTTGATACGGCTCAGCAGTTTTGAATTATTGAATTTTGAAATTTCTAATCTCTGATTATCTCAATACTGCTAAACTATACCATCTTCAAAATTCTTATACTATCCCTCTAAGTAGTGGGCTTGAAAATTTGTATGATCTTTTTACCTTTTAGGAAAAGAGACGCTCAACCCACATTCTGGAAACTGCCTGAACTCTGGGCATTCTGAAAATTAAAAATAACTATTTTTGAATTGAGCAAATCAATCAGAGGGATAGCATATGAAATTTAAAGTTAATCGTCTAGACCAATTTTTAGCTCTTCGATTTTGAATGCCTTATATGATGATTATTTTGAAATTGGTCTATATGGTAAACTTCAAATTTCTCATGATATCCCTCTGATTGGTATGTTTAACGAAAACTTAGTTATTTTTAATTTTCAGAGTGACCAAAATGCTTCTGAGTGATTCTACGTATAAACCTTTTAAGCCTTAAAAACAAGTGTTCAGCTTGATCGATCATCAATATCGAAGACACAAACATTTGAAAAGATAGCTTAACTCATTATAAAAGAACCTGTGAAAGTCCCAGAATATCACAGGTCTTGGTTTCTCTGTGAGAAATAAATATAACAGCTCATTTATTAAAAAGCACAAGTTTATTAAAAATGACTTGTTAAAAAAATGTAGGTAAAACAGTGAAATATTAGCGTAATCCAGAGAAATTTTGTTGCACGACATTATAAAAATACTATAGAATACCCCTATATATTCAGTTTTAACATTTATAATAATTAAAATAAACTAATCAAGATTTTATACTTTGAAAAGCGCATCCGGGTGCCATATACTCCATATGTAATAGTTTCAAGGTTATTTGACTTATATAAAAGTCTATAAACCATTAATTATAATCAATACATCCATGCTCATTAATCATTTTTATTTAGTTTCATTTAAAAATAAATTTTAAAAAATATTTTTGAAGACAGAGCAAATTAAGCTCTAGTAGAAGGAACTATCTTTCCATCTCTCTCTAATAAATGCATAAATGTACCAAAATTAGACTTTGGAACAATTTAAAAAATTTTTAGGAAATATTGACGGTAATTTAAAAACAAAATAAAACACTTTCTCTAGCTATTCATAAGAATCCCTTTCGATGAACAGCCTGAGAGTCTACCTCCCAGGAGACGATAGGGAAAGTTATAAACTATTCATATACACTTAAACAACTTAGAAACTTTCATGCATGAGCGATGCATATTCTTGACACTTCACTAGCTTCTCACAATAGAAAATAATTTTTTCCTTATATAAACTGAATATTCTCTGAACCAAGAAAATAAAACACTTTTACTATCTATTCATAAGAATTCTTTTTGACGTACAGCCTCAGAGTCTATCTCCCAGGAGACGTTAGGAAAAGTTAACATAAGCACTTCCACAATTGTAGAAACTTTCTTGCGTGGAAGATTGAATATAATCGTAACACTCAACCAACTTGTCACATCACAAGAAAATTATATAAACAGGAAATTCTGTATAAATTTTCTTTGATTCTTGAACCATAAAAATACAACACTTTCACTAGCTTCTCATCAGGATCCCTTTCGACGAATAGCCTGAGAGTCTACCTCCCAGGAGACGATAGGAAAAGTTATGAATTATTCATATACACTTAAACAACTTAGAAACTTTCATGCATGAGCGATGCATATTCTTGACACTTCACTAGCTTCTCACAATACAAGACAATTTTTTCCTTATATAAACTGAATATTCTCTGAACCAAGAAAATAAAACACTTTTACTATCTATTCATAAGAATTCTTTTCGACGTACAGCCTCAGAGTCTATCTCCCAGGAGACGATAGGAAAAGTTAACATAAGCATTTCCACAATTGTAGAAACTTTCTTGCGTGGAGGATTGAATATAATCGTAACAATCAACCAACTTGTCACATCACAAGAAAATTATATTTTCTTTGATTCTTGGACGATGAAAATACAACACTTTCACTAGCTTCTCATCAGGATCCCTTTCGACGAATAGCCTGAGAGTCTACCTCCCAGGAGACGATAGGAAAAGTTATGAATTATTCATATACACTTAAACAACTTAGAAACTTTCATGCATGAGCGATGCATATTCTTGACACTTCACTAGCTTCTCACAATACAAGACAATTTTTTCCTTATACTGAATATTCTCTATGTTAAAACTTTCTTCGATTCTTGAACCAAGAAAATAAAACACACTAGCTATTTGTAAGGATCCCTTTCGATGTATAGCCTGAGAGTCTATCTCCCAGGAGACGATAGGAAAATTTAATAATTGTTCATAAGCACTTCCACAATTGTAGAAACTTTCTTGCGTGGAAGATTGAATATAATCCTAACACTTAACCAACTTGTCACATCACAAGAAAATTATATAAACTGGAAATTCTGTATAAATTTTCTTTGATTCTTGGATGATGAAAATACAACACTTTCACTAGCTTCTCATCAGGATCCCTTTCGACGAATAGCCTGAGAGTCTACCTCCCAGGAGACGATGGAAAAAATTACACATCCACTTCAAGAATGTAGAAACTTGCTTGAAAGGTGAACCCAGGAGACGATAGAAAAAGTTACATATTCACTTCAACAACGTAAACTTTCTTGAAAGATGAATCATTAAATACTTTACACTTCACTAGCTTGTCACATCACAAGAAAATGCATCCTGATAGTTGTATGCCTTTCAATCCAATAAAACCTGAAAAATAAAAGAGAACATTTTAACAAAGAATCAGTTCACAAAATCTTTCATTATATTATGTAGGATTTATAAAAAAAGTAAAACTAAATACTTATCTAATTCTAGCCTATTAGTCATGTCTTAATTAATATCCGTATTGTTTTCAAAATAATAAATCACTTCACTAGTTATTTATTGTAACATCATAAAACATATCAAGTATATATATTCTTTAACACTACATGTGTATTGTTTAAAAATAAAATCTTAAATTATTAAAATGTAAATACACTTAGTGTCTGCTTGTCTGCACACATAAACTGTATATGCAATTACAATTACTTGATTCCGATTGCTGTTCTAAACTTAATTGATATGCCAGCTATTTACTAGTCTGGTAATAAATAGAATCAGTGAGGCCGATAGAATATTTCAATATATTCACACACAGAAATCTTTTTGTTTTGCAATATCTTACTTAATGACTCTAATTATATTGCGATAAGAAATTATGCAAAAATAAAAAACTTACGCTTACTCTATTCCAATTGCTGGTCTAAATTTAATAGATATGCCAGCTATTTTCCTAGTTTGTTAATAAACACAAACAATGAGGCTGATAAAAACAGGAACTTTTTTGTTTTCCAGTATTTGCTCCAAGCATATAACCTCACATGAACCAATATGGTAAATAATAACTTATAAAAATCTGAAAAAATAAAAAAACATTTAAACAAAGAATAAGTTCATAAAATTCTATATATATATATATAATATATTTAAATGTGATATAAAACTAATACTTATCTGATTGTGTTCTCGTAATTCATTTTTTCCATAACCGTGTAAAAACAAAAATATTAATTATATTTGACACTTTTTTAAAATCTATATTTATGTTATTATTTAACAATATTTAGCAATATATATATATACAGAAACAGCAAAAGAAAATTCATGTTGATAAAAAATAACACTGTGTATGAAAACATCGTCTGTCGTCTGCGGAAAAATAACGTATACTGAAGTATATCTATATAGCCCAGAATGACGTAGATACTAAGTCACCGGATATCCGTCGAATAATTGTTCTCCCGTGAGGAGAATTGAGGAGTCCGAACTTTCACTTTACAATATCATTCGATAGAAGCAATTTCACAAAATATGGCCCTGATGTGATTTTATTACTTTCGTCGCAAGCTTTCATTTAAGCGCTCGTACGTAAGAAACGAAGCAGTCAATACGAAGAAAACCGTACGTCAAGGTTCCAACAGGGCAAGTTCAAAGTATAATAGGGTCTGGCTAGCGCCCGACGGCGGCGTACGTACTAAAGTACCTTATACTTGCCATCGTGGCGCTACCGCGCCCCTTGATAACAAATTTTCATATCTATAAAATTATGTATTTAATTGTGTTTCACAAATATATTACAACTTTAAGTATTATATTAGTTTCTGTTTCTATATCCTTGCACAATTTCAGTGAACGGAACTCTCATTTCATCTTTGATTATTATTTTAATTTTTTATATGCTTTCAATCAAAAGGACTTTTGATCCTGGTGGATATTGTTCTATGGTTCCACAAACTTCAACCGTAGTACCCTTAATTAATACTTCTTTAACATCAGATTTTTCAATATTGAATCCAAACTTTAATTCAATTTTATTTGTACCATCGGTTATGGAACCAATAATTGACTCAAAATCTCTATTTTTGAACTTCTTCGGTTCAAACTTAACGATGCCCACAATTTCTGAAATATACAATTATTCATTTATAATATCAATTATATTAACTAAATATATAAAAAAGAATTTAATACTTACTTATTGCTTTATAAAGTTTTAAGTATTATATTAGTTTCTGTTTCTATATCCTTGCATAATTTCAGTGAACGGAACTCTCATTTCATCTTCGATGATTTTAATTTTTTCCATGCTTTCAATCAAAAGGACTTTTGGTCCTGGTGGATACTGTTCTATGGTTCCACAAACTTCAACCGTAGTACCCTTAATTAATACCTCTTTAACATCAGTGTTTTCAATATTGAATCCAAACTTTAATTCAATTTTATTTGTACCATCCGTTATGGAACCAATAATTGATTCAAAATCTCTATTTTTGAACTTCTTCGGTTCAAACTTAACGATGCCCACAATTTCTGAAATATACAATTATTCATTTATAGTATCAATTATATTAACTAAATATATAAAAAAGAATTTAATACTTACATATTGCTTTATTTAATGTTTCATATGCTTCCGGTATAGTTACTTCCTCATACATATCCTCTATATTTTTTTCAACATAATTGCCAAACGTATTTATAGTAGAATTTTCTTTAATTTGCAATTCAAATAAAACGTTTCCGCTATTATATGTTGGATTCTTTATAGAACAGGCTTTAGCTGAACCTACATGCACTATCTATAACATAAAAAATATTTATTATTATATTCCATTAATTTCAATGTATTCATGTTAATGAACTTACTGTGCCCATTTCTTTTATGCATCTTAAAATATTAATATTGTCATTCCAAGCAATAACTTGGACCTGCTTGCCTGAACCATTATTCCGAGCATTATTCGGTACAAATTTGCTAAATTTAGCAGCTCTTTCAAAGTGAAAATTATTATTTGTTTTACTCACATAGCCAACTATGTCTCTGTTAAAACAATTAAAAAAAATTCATTAATATTTATAATATAATTATAATATCATTAGCATTATTTATTTACACTGTCGAATCGCCTATTTGAATGCAATCAATATCATCATTACTTGTAAAGTCTTTTTCAGACAAAGACATTTTTATGTTATTACAACAAATAAATTATAAAATTATAAATTAAAAAAATTAAAATATCAGTATTTAAACACTATTGTTATTGAATATTCAAATAAGACAAACTTTCCTATCTAATAAAGGGAGTTAGCGCCATATTGGAAATTGAAGGTCCGCCATATTGAAATTGAAGCTGCCGCATCGACGGACCATCGTTCAGAGCTAGAGCCAACTATATTCTTTATCCACACAATTGCTAAGTTCAGTCGGATCCACGGGAGAACTCGCTGGCTGTGGACCGTGAAGTTGTGCGTCGTGTGGTACGGCACTGTTCGATCCTGTTCCGTCGTTCCGGACCAAACGTTTGGCCTCGCGCGCATAAAAATAAAAACATTTAAATAATTAATTTTATACTTAATACTAGGGGATCATTTGCGCGCGCAAACGCGCGCGTTGGTTTTGTGGTATATGAACTTTAAATGTATTATGTGTAGTAGGTTAATGTATATTAATTTATTAATATTATGCTTTAAATAGTTATTTTGTACAAATTAAAGATATTAAATATAATTTTATTAAATTGATGATTATTAAATAAAACTGATAATTTAAGAAATTTTACTGTACAAAAAATGTTTTACATGTAATATTGGTACAAACTATATACTATAATTACAGGTAAGTAAACGTATTTGCAATGAATTTTATTAATTATCGTATTGTGTGATCCTCTAAGTTTTAATCAGTATTATAATATTGATGCAACATTCGAGATTAACCGTTGTTAATGCATTGGTAAATTTTTCATTTACACTAAGATTGATCAGGTATTTAAATAGGTTTTTATTAAATTGATGATTATTAAATAAAACTGATAATTTAAGAAATTTTGCTGTACAAAAAATGCAAAAAACCCTATTTTTACCAACTTTCACTCTCTGTACCTCAGAGATAATTTATGCAAAATATCTGAAAAAATTCAGGGCGGTGTATTCATCAAGTAGAAGTGATTCAATATGCTTATAAAAAAAATTAAATTTCGACCTCTCTATTTCACAGAGAATCCTCTATGTATAATATAGTTAAATATATTATTTCTCGATACACCATTACCATAGAGAAGAGTGCAAGAAATTTGGTTGAGTTGGCACTCGGGATCTGTAGAAAATGTCAGAACGCAGCAGAAAACATTTTGAATTTCTTAAAAATTAGTTCGACCATATATAGGTGTATAGATTACTTATCATCAACAGTCTGAGGTGAGGCTGAAATTATGTTGAGGGTAATACAGCGGTTCTGACTGTCAATAACAATAATGGACTGCGCCAGTCAATATGAAATACTAGACAGTAGATACGCACGTACTCACGTATTTGCAGCCCATAGAGAGTAGCTGATTCTTTATCAAGCCGCTGAAAAACAACACAAAATTTCGTGATGAAATTTTGCAGTCTGTTAGGCAATGCGAAAACGCACGTGCGTGCAAAGTTTCCCTGCTCGGAAAAGCTTCTGACTTTCTCTTTGATAATATACAAGCGTCGAAACGCGACACTTCTACTCAAGTGACTTCAAAATTCCAAGTTTTTTGCAAGCCGCTGAAAAACAACACAAAATTTCGTGATGAAATTTTGCAGTCTGTTAGACAATGCGAAAACGCACGTGTGTGCAAAGTTTCCCTGCTCGGAAAAGCTTCTGACTTTCCCTTTGCTAATATACAAGCGTCGAAACGCGACACTTCTGCTCAAGTGACCTAAAAATTCCAAGTTTTTTGCAAGCCGCTGAAAAACAACACAAAATTTCGTGATGAAATTTTGCAGTCTGTTAGGCAATGCAAAAACGAACGTGTGTGCGAAGTTTCCTTGATCGGAAAAGCTTCTGACTTTCCCTTTGATAATATACAAGCGTCGAAACGCGACACTTCTGCTCAAGTGACCTAAAAATTCCAAGTTTTTTGCACGCCGCTAAAAAACAACACAAAATTTTGTGATGAAATTTTGCAGGCAGTTAGTCAATGCAAACAGAAAAGCGTCTGCGAAGTTTCCCTGCTCGGAAAAGCTTCTGACTTTCCCTTTGCTAATATAGAATCGTAACGAAACGCGACACTTTTACGTGGCCGAAATGAAAAATTCCAAGTTTTTTGCACGCCGCTAAAAAACAACACAAAATTTTGTGATTAAATTTCGCAGGCAGTTAGGTAATGCAAAGAGAAACGTGTCTGCAAAGTTTCCCTGCTCGGAAAAGCTTCTGAGTTTCCCTTTGCTAATATAGAATCGTAACGAAACGCGACACTTTTACGTGGCCGAAATGAAAAATTCCAAGTTTTTTGCACGCCGCTAAAAAACAACACAAAATTTTGTGATGAAATTTTGCAGGCAGTTAGGCTATGCAAAAACGAACGTGTGTGCGAAGTTTCTCTGGTCGGAAAAGCATCTGAGTTTCCCTTTGCTGGTCTAGAAGCGTATAAACAACACAAAATTTTATGATGAAATTTTGCAGGCAGTTAGGCAATGAAAAACGAACGTGTGTGCAAAGTTTGCCTGCTCGGAAAAGCTTCTGACTTTCCCTTTGCTAATATACAAGCGTCGAAACGCGACACTTCTGCTCAAGTGACCTCAACATTCTTAGTTTTTTGCACGCCGCTAAAAAACAACACAAAATTTTGTGATGAAATTTTGCAGGCAGTTAGGTAATGCAAAGAGAAACGCGTCTGCGAAGTTTCCCTGCTCGAAAAAGCTTCTGAGTTTCCCTTTGCTAATATAGAATCGTAACGAAACGCGACACTTTTACGTGGCCGAAATGAAAAATTCCAAGTTTTTTGCACGCCGCTAAAAAACAACACAAAATTTTGTGATGAAATTTTGCAGGCAGTTAGGCTATGCAAAAACGAACGTGTGTGCGAAGTTTCTCTGGTCGGAAAAGCATCTGAGTTTCCCTTTGCTGGTCTAGAAGCGTATAAACAACACAAAATTTTATGATGAAATTTTGCAGGCAGTTAGGCAATGAAAAACGAACGTGTGTGCAAAGTTTGCCTGCTCGGAAAAGCTTCTGACTTTCCCTTTGCTAATATACAAGCGTCGAAACGCGACACTTCTGCTCAAGTGACCTAAAAATTCTTAGTTTTTTGCACGCCGCTAAAAAACAACACAAAATTTTGTGATGAAATTTTGCAGGCAGTTAGGTAATGCAAAGAGAAACGCGTCTGCGAAGTTTCCCTGCTCGGAAAAGCTTCTGAGTTTCCCTTTGCTAATATAGAATCGTAACGAAACGCGACACTTTAACGTGGCCGAGATGAAAAATTCCAAGTTTTTTGCACGCCGCTAAAAAGCAACACAAAATTTTGTGATAAAATTTTGCAGGCAGTTAGGCAATGCAAAGAGAAACGCGTCTGCGAAGTTTCCCTGCTCGGAAAAGCTTCTGAGTTTCCCTTTGCTAATATAGAATCGTAACGAAACGCGACACTTTTACGTGGCCGAGCTGAAAAATTCCAAGTTTTTTGCACGCCGCTAAAAAACAACACAAAATTACATGATGAAATTTTGCAGACAGTTAGGCAATGCAAAGAGAAACGCGTCTGTGAAGTTTCCCTGCTCGGAAAAGCTTCTAAGTTTCCCTTTGCTAATATAGAATCGTAACGAAACGCGACACTTTTACGTGGCCGAGATGAAAAATTCCAAGTTTTTTGCACGCCGCTAAAAAACAACACAAAATTTCGTGATGAAATTTTGCAGACAGTTAGGCAATGCAAAGAGAAACGCGTCTGCGAAGTTTCCCTGCTCGGAAAAGCTTCTGAGTTTCCCTTTGCTAATATAGAATCGTAACGAAACGCGACACTTTTACGTGGCCGAGCTGAAAAATTCCAAGTTTTTTGCACGCCGCTAAAAAACAACACAAAATTACGCGATGAAATTTTGCAGACAGTTAGGCAATGCAAAAAGAAACGCGTCTGCGAAGTTTCCCTGCTCGGAAAAACTTCTGACTTTCCCTTTGCTAATATAGAATCGTAACGAAACGCGACACTTCTACTCAAGTGACCTCAACATTCTAAGTTTTTTGCACGCCGCTAAAAAACAACACAAAATTACGCAATGAAATTTTGCAGACAGTTAGGCAATGCAAAGAGAAACGCGTCTGCGAAGTTTTCCTGCTCGGAAAAGCTTCTGAGTTTCCCTTTGCTAATATAGAATCGTAACGAAACGCGACACTTTTACGTGGCCGAGATGAAAAATTCCAAGTTTTTTGCACGCCGCTAAAAAACAACACAAAATTTTATGATGAAATTTTGCAGGCAGTTAGGCAATGTGAAAACGCACGTGTGTGCAAAGTTTCCCTGCTCGGAAAAGCTTCTGACTTTCTCTTTGATAATATACAAGCGTCGAAACGCGACACTTCTACTCAAGTGACTTCAAAATTCTCAGTTTTTTGCACGCCGCTAAAAAACAACACAAAATTTTGTGATGAAATTTTGCAGGCAGTTAGGTAATGCAAAGAGAAACGCGTCTGCGAAGTTTCCCTGCTCGGAAAAGCTTCTGAGTTTCCCTTTGCTAATATAGAATCGTAACGAAACGCGACACTTTTACGTGGCCGAGCTGAAAAATTCCAAGTTTTTTGCACGCCGCTAAAAAGCAACACAAAATTTTGTGATAAAATTTTGCAGGCAGTTAGGCAATGCAAAGAGAAACGCGTCTGCGAAGTTTCCCTGCTCGGAAAAGCTTCTGAGTTTCCCTTTGCTAATATAGAATCGTAACGAAACGCGACACTTCTACGTGGCCGAGCTGAAAAATTCCAAGTTTTTTGCACGCCGCTAAAAAACAACACAAAATTACATGATGAAATTTTGCAGACAGTTAGGCAATGCAAAGAGAAACGCGTCTGCGAAGTTTCCCTGCTCGGAAAAGCTTCTGAGTTTCCCTTTGCTAATATAGAATCGTAACGAAACGCGACACTTTTACGTGGCCGAGCTGAAAAATTCCAAGTTTTTTGCACGCCGCTAAAAAACAACACAAAATTACGCGATGAAATTTTGCAGACAGTTAGGCAATGCAAAAAGAAACGCGTCTGCGAAGTTTCCCTGCTCGGAAAAACTTCTGACATTCCCTTTGCTAATATAGAATCGTAACGAAACGCGACACTTCTACTCAAGTGACCTCAACATTCTAAGTTTTTTGCACGCCGCTAAAAAACAACACAAAATTACGCGATGAAATTTTGCAGACAGTTAGGCAATGCAAAGAGAAACGCGTCTGCGAAGTTTCCCTGCTCGGAAAAGCTTCTGAGTTTCCCTTTGCTAATATAGAATCGTAACGAAACGCGACACTTTTACGTGGCCGAGATGAAAAATTCCAAGTTTTTTGCACGCCGCTAAAAAACAACACAAAATTTTATGATGCAATTTTGCAGGCAGTTAGGCAATGCAAAAACGAACGTGTGTGCAAAGTTTGCCTGCTCGGAAAAGCTTCTGACTTTCCCTTTGCTAATATACAAGCGTCGAAACGCGACACTTCTACTCAAGTGACCTCAAAATTCTTAGTTTTTTGCACGCCTCTAAAAAACAACACAAAATTTCGTGATAAAATTTTGCAGACAGTTAGGCAATGCGAAAACGCACGCGTCTGCGAAGTTTCCCTGCTCGGAAAAGCTTCTGACTTTCCCTTTGATAATATACAAGCGTCGAAACGCGACACTTCTGCTCAAGTGACCTAAAAATTCTTAGTTTTTTGCACGCCGCTAAAAAACAACACAAAATTTCGTGATGAAATTTTGCAGACAGTTAGGCAATGCAAAGAGAAACGCGTCTGCGAAGTTTCCCTGCTCGGAAAAGCTTCTGACTTTCCCTTTGCTAATATACAAGCGTCGAAACGCGACACTTCTGCTCAAGTGACCTAAAAATTCTAAGTTTTTTGCACGCCGCTAAAAAACAACACAAAATTACGCGATGAAATTTTGCAGACTGTTAGGCAATGCAAAGAGAAACGTGTGTGCAAAATTTGGCTGCTCGGAAAAGATTCTGAGTATCCGTTCACGAATATAGAATCGTCGAAACGCGACACTTCTATACGGGCTAACGGAAAAGTTTTTGCATTGCCTAACTGCCTGCGAAATTTAATCACAAAATTTTGTGTTGTTTTTTAGCGGCGTGCAAAAAACTTGGAATTTTTCATTTCGGCCACGTAAAAGTGTCGCGTTTCGTTACGATTCTATATTAGCAAAGGGAAAGTCAGAAGCTTTTCCGAGCAGGGAAACTTCGCAGACGCTTTTCTGTTTGCATTGACTAACTGCCTGCAAAATTTCATCACAAAATTTTGTGTTGTTTTTTAGCGGCGGGCAAAAACTTGAATTTTTAGGTCACTGAGCAGAAGTGTCCGCGTTTCGACGCTTGTATATTATCAAAGAGAAGTCAGAAGCTTTTCCGAGCAGGGAAACTTTGCACACACGTGCGTTTTCGCATTGCTAACAGACTGCAAAATTTCATCACGAAATTTGTGTTGTTTTTCAGCGGACTTGAGTAGAAGTGTCGCGTTTCGACGCTTGTATATTATCAAAGAGAAAGTCAGAAGCTTTTCCGAGCAGGGAAACTTTGCACGCACGTGCGTTTTCGCATTGCCTAACAGACTGCAAAATTTCATCACGAAATTTTGTGTTGTTTTTCAGCGGCTTGATAAAGAATCAGCTACTCTCTATGGGCTGCAAATACGTGAGTACGTGCGTATCTACTGTCTAGTATTTCATATTGACTGGCGCAGTCCATTATTGTTATTGACAGTCAGAACCGCTGTATTACCCTCAACATAATTTCAGCCTCACCTCAGACTGTTGATGATAAGTAATCTATACACCTATATATGGTCGAACTAATTTTTAAGAAATTCAAAATGTTTTCTGCTGCGTTCTGACATTTTCTACAGATCCCGAGTGCCAACTCAACCAAATTTCTTGCACTCTTCTCTATGGTAATGGTGTATCGAGAAATAATATATTTAACTATATTATACATAGAGGATTCTCTGTGAAATAGAGAGGTCGAAATTTAATTTTTTTTATAAGCATATTGAATCACTTCTACTTGATGAATACACCGCCCTGAATTTTTTCAGATATTTTGCATAAATTATCTCTGAGGTACAGAGAGTGAAAGTTGGTAAAAATAGGGTTTTTTGCATTTTTTGTACAGCAAAATTTCTTAAATTATCAGTTTTATTTAATAATCATCAATTTAATAAAAACCTATTTAAATACCTGATCAATCTTAGTGTAAATGAAAAATTTACCAATGCATTAACAACGGTTAATCTCGAATGTTGCATCAATATTATAATACTGATTAAAACTTAGAGGATCACACAATACGATAATTAATAAAATTCATTGCAAATACGTTTACTTACCTGTAATTATAGTATATAGTTTGTACCAATATTACATGTAAAACATTTTTTGTACAGTAAAATTTCTTAAATTATCAGTTTTATTTAATAATCATCAATTTAATAAAATTATATTTAATATCTTTAATTTGTACAAAATAACTATTTAAAGCATAATATTAATAAATTAATATACATTAACCTACTACACATAATACATTTAAAGTTCATATACCACAAAACCAACGCGCGCGTTTGCGCGCGCAAATGATCCCCTAGTATTAAGTATAAAATTAATTATTTAAATGTTTTTATTTTTATGCGCGCGAGGCCAAACGTTTGGTCCGGAACGACGGAACAGGATCGAACAGTGCCGTACCACACGACGCACAACTTCACGGTCCACAGCCAGCGAGTTCTCCCGTGGATCCGACTGAACTTAGCAATTGTGTGGATAAAGAATATAGTTGGCTCTAGCTCTGCCATCGTTGGTCTTGATCGTAGTTACTTTTTTCGCCGCGCCGTGCTAATGCAGAGTGCGCTGCTGTTGCTCGGTAAATCTCGGTAAAATCTCGGTAAAATTGAAGCTGAAAATAGAAGCTGCTGTATCGACGGACGGACGGATCGTTCTCAGTCTTGATTGTCGTAGTTATTTTTTTCGCCGCGCCGCGGGGCTATTGCAACGACCGATCAGATATTATAGGGGAGCTGCTGTTGCTCACTCAAAACCGCACCAATATTTGAATGTATAAAAGTATACATGGAATATCTTAATTCACAAAGTTTCGCCCGTACTGCATACTAAATACTTTTATATTTAAAAGATTATATTTATATATTTAAAATAAAATATTCGACATAACTATTCCTATATTAGACAAATTAAAAATAAAAAGCATAAAAATGACAATTTACAACAAACTGATTTATTCAATCAAGATTTTGTTAATCATGATCATTATTATAATAGACAAGATTTTCATCTAAATGACGATGTACATCAGCAGAATGATCATTATTATAATAGACAAAAGTTTAATGAAAACGACGATTTAAAACAACAAAATATTGATAATGACAGTCAATTTGATGCTTACCAAAATGATGTATTAAATCAAGATTTTGTTAATCATGATCAACAACAAAATATTGATCATCAAAGTAAATTGAATGCTTACCAAAATGATTTACTCAATCAATATTTTGTTAATCTTGATCATTCATATAATAGACAAGAGTTTCATCAAAACAATGTACACAAACATAATGTTGTTCATGAAAGTCAATTTAATGCTTACGAACAACGAATTTATAATGTATGCAGAGCAACACAAGAAAACTATCTTGGTGAAATGAATATTAGATGTATTCATTGCAATGTCAAACATTTTCCTGGTGAAAGAGTTTCAAAAGGTAATTGTTTTAACGATTGTTGTAGCCATGGAAACGTTGAATTACAAATTAATGATGATTTTCCCATTGAATTAAAAAAGCTTTTCAATTTAGAGCATGAACTTTCTACAGATTTTTTAAACATATTCGTTGGTACAATAATTTATTTTCTTTTGCATCTTTCAATGCTAATATTGTTCATTTTAATAATAGACGTCCTGGTCCTTATTGCTTCAAAATACAAGGTCAAATTTACTATCAAATTAATACAACTTTGAATCCTGTTAATAATGAAAGACCTTCGTATGGTCAACTTTTTGTAATAAATGCTAATGAAGCAATTGAACATCGTACAGCAAACAACTGTGAAATAAATCAAAGTGTCGTTGAATTAATTGAAAATCTAATGCGAGAGCATAATGAATTTTCAAAGTCATATGAAATGATGGGTGAAGAACTTAAAAAACAAAATCCTAATTCACCACAAGAGTTACAATTACTGTTTTGATTAAAGTCTGGAACTGATAAACGACGATATTATTTTCAAAGAATAAACGAAGTTGCCGCAATATTTAATACTACGGCTGATGGTGAAATACCTGATGCTTATGTTGTTATACGTGAAAAAAATGCAAAGGAATTAAAACCAGTTAATGCTTTAGATCCAAATGTTGAGCCATGGATATATCCATTGTTTTATCCCACGGTTTGTCAAGGATGGCATAAAGATTTGAAGAAAAAAAATGGAAGAGGCAAAATATCAAGGGCTGCTTACATGAAAAATAAAATTGCTATTAGAGATGAATTAAATGCTATTATTAGAGGTCGACGCTTATTTCAACAATATGTTGTTGATTCTTATGTAAAAATTGAAAAGGATCGTATAGATTATTGTAAGTTACATCAAGCGGAATTACGAGTTTCATCCTATAAAGGATTAATGAACTTTTTACAAAATAGAGTCAATACTTTTGAAAATATGAGATTAGGAAAAATTGTAATTTTACCATCAACGTTCATAGGATCTCCGCGATATATGTTACAGTGTTATCATGATTCTATGGCTATTCAACGAAAAAAAGGAAAATTTGATTTATTTATTACAATGACTTGCAATCCACAATGGAGAGAAATTCAAGAGAATTTATTAATTGGGCAACAACCATCGGATAGACCTGATATCTGTACAAGAGTATTTCATTTAAAAAAAAATGCTTTGCTCGATTTCATAGATAAACAACAATATTTTGGAAAAGTTACAGCTTATATTTATGTTATTGAATTCCAAAAACGTGGTTTACCACACTGTCATTTATTAGTTAAATTAAAAAATAAAATTGATACCGTCGACAAAATTGACCAATTTATATCAGCAGAAATCCCTGATCCACACATTTATCAAAATTTACACAATATTGTTATGAATAATATGATACATGGACCATGTGATGACTGGTGCATAGTCGATGGAAAGTGTTCTAAAAAGTTTCAGAAACAATTTCAAGAAGAAACTATAATTAATGAAAATAGTTATCCAATTTATCGTAGAAAGAATACTGGAAAAACTTATGTGCGTCATAATAATTATAAAGTAGATAATCGCTTTGTTGTGCCTTATTGCCCAGAGTTATCTTTAAGATTTAATTGTCACAAATGTTCAAATATGTTCGAGTATCAAATCTGTTAAATATTTACATAAATATTTATATAAAGGAAATGATGCAGCATCAGTAATAATTACTAACAGTATTACTGATACTTCAGTCATTGAACACGATGAAATTAGTCAATTTGTCGATACACGTTATGTAGTTCCAGTAGAAGCAGTATGGCGAATTTTATCCAAAGCATTACAAGCAAAAAGTCACTCAGTTGATCGATTACCATTACATCTTCCAGATTGTCAAAATATCACTGTTCATACTGATTCAGACAATTTTAATAATTCATTGAATAAAGTATGTATGCTTGTAGATTACTTTCAACTCAATGCTCGAGATCTAGAAGCACGCCAATGTTATTATTCTGATATTCCTGAACACTATATTTTTAAAACAATAAAATGTAATAGTATTACAGAAAGCAAATGGTGTAAAAGAAGACTGAACTCTTTCATTTAAGAATATTATTATTCAGAATTAAAGGTGCAATAAGTTTTGAACATTTGAGAACAGTCAATGGTGAATTGAAACAAACTTACAGAAGCCTGTTTAGCTTATGGTTTTATAGAAACTGACGATGAATGGTCCAATGCAATGTCAGAAGCAGAGGTATTTATGATGCCAAGACAACTTAGAAGATTATTCGTACGTATTTTGATACATTGCAATCCTGTTCATACAGATAAGCTTTAGGAAGATTTTAAATATTCAATGTCCGAAGATTATACTAGACATTTCAGACAAAATGAAAGTTATTGTAAAACTATTATTGATATACAATCTATACTTGAAATGGAAGGTAAAAATATTAATGAATTTCCTCAACTGCACCAATTAACAGAAATAATTAATAACTATCATGTGGCTTCAAATGATACAGAAGATATAACTAATTCTTTCAATATTGCACTGGAAAAAATGAATAAACTTAATGATAAACAAAAAGAAATAATTGATAAAATTTTAAATGTAGTATTTAATGAACATAGTAATGTTGATAATAATGCTGAAAATAATTGCTTCTACATCGATGGACCTGGAGGATCAGGAAAAACTTTTTTAATTAATAGTTTATGCTAAGTTTTTTGTACTAATTATTATAAATTAAAAGTATCAAAGTATTGTGCTATAGTCTAAGTGCATAGCGTTAAAGGGGCTATATTCCTTTTTCCATTTATTTCATGTTATTTGAAATATTTATTACTCATGGTACTATATGGTGCTGCTGAAGGTGATGAGGGATCTCATTTCCCTCTACTTATAACCCTCGCGCGCGTTTACGCGCGCTAATGATATCCTAGTCATACTTATTTTAAAAACTCTTAGCGTCATCAAATATGGCGTTCGCGTCATTATAACAATGCATAGGTGTGTTCCTTATTCAACAACATTTAGGTCTGTTCGGTCTGTTCCTTATTGCACAAGGCATTGAAGTGTGTTCCTACATTCTAACACAATTATAGACAACATTTTATCTTAGTAAATAAATAAGCTATTCCGAACTCCTAATTTTATCATCAAAATCTTTTAATTTGTATTACTTAATAACCAACGCGCGCGTTTACGCGCGCTAATGATCCCCTAGTCATATATAACGATAAATGTAATTTTCAAATTACGCGTGGTTAACCAAAGTAATTCACAGATTACTACCATTGTCATTGAATTTTTGAAGAAATGAAACTTAATTTCGTAATAATTAAGCTCAATTTTTGAGTATTTATATGTATGTTTGTCAATAATATGTTATTATTAACTAAAGATTACAGGAAGTTGATTAAAATACATGAAACTGTCATTATGTATTAAAACCTGTTATGAAATTAATTTCTATTCCTTAAGTTTGGAAATAAATGAAGCCGAAAAATATAAAATTAATATTTCTTCAGTTTCTAAATTTAATTTTAAATGTACACTTTATTAAGAAATAAAATTCGAATTTGCCATTCTGACAATTTAACAGGAATATTTTGAATAGTACCAATTATAAGATAATAGGAATATAAGTTGACTGCATTAAATATTTTATAATATTGCTGATTACACTGACATTTAATAATTCATCGATTATATATAATAGGACGGGAAGGCAAGTTTTTCCATAAAAAAAATTATGTTCTACATGCTAGAAATTTTTCCTGATTTTTTAAACATGTGCGATCGATTTGCTGTATGAAAAATTATTCTTTTTTTGATGAAGAGAATGACACCTAATAAGTTTTTAACAGAATATGTAAATCTCATATTTAATTGTAAATAATCGTCCTGGATACATGTTATACATGTAGGGGGGTGACGGTTGCGGGAGGTGGCGTTGGGAATAACGACGCTGTTATGTGGTGTTAGCATGTGGTTTATTCCCTTTGGTGTGGTCGGGCCTCTCTCCAGGCGACTGCTCTTGGTGGCTCTCGGCGGTGGACTGACGCGCTTCGCTACGCTCAGGGATCTCGCTCTTCTACCCGCTGCTCGGTGCTGCCGCCTGTCGGCGGGCCGAGCCCCTACAGTACTCCCCCCAAAAGGGAGAAAAATGCTTGCATTTTGAATACACGATGCAAATGCGTGTGCGCTTGAAATTTTGCGAAAAGTTGCTAATGGTTGAGCGAGAGAGCTTAATATGCTTGTTTGTTATACGTGAGCCTGGAGAGGGCATACATGATTGTTGAATGTACATATTTTTTGAGTGATTTTTTACAAAGTTTGAACGCTGAATAAAATGAATGTTTACAAAAGTTAATAAGTTTTACAATGTTTGAATGCTGAATCAGTGTAGGTGGCTACAGAGATTAATAAGTTCTCACAATATTTGAAAAGGTTTACAGAGGTAGTTAAACTTGTGCGTAATTGAGTTCTCTTTTCTTTTACAGTTGTTGTTGCCTTAGTGGCTGATTGGTGGCGTTTTGCCGTACAAGAATAAACTTAGAGATATGCAAAACTTATAATTATGTTGGTTGGCTGATTTGTTGCTAAATTGTGTTTGTAGTGACTCTAGTGACTATTTATAAAATACTTAGATCTAGTCGAAGCGAAAGTAGATTATACCGTGACTGCCCGTGTCTGACTCCATAAACTTTGAATAGAAAACGCTTTTTTTTAAAACTTAGATCTAATTAATATAACAATGTTCTCTAAGATACGGACCCGCTGTATCTGACTCCATATAGTTTGAAAGCTTTTAACAATCTTTGTGTGGCAATGATTGCCGCTAGAGTATCACTTATTTAAATTGGTGTTACAGCTTGTAAATCGTGTTGGGGGATACGCTTTTCGCTTAAAATCTAATTGCTTAAGTGCTAACTTACTTACAGGCTAAATTGCTTAAATGCTAAGTATTTTTGACAAGCGAGCAGCGTGGCTAGGCTAAGGGGTGGCTGGCGCGATTTGATTGTGGCGATCGTCAGTCAGTCGGCCCTGTGGGCACCCCCGTTGCAGCTAACAAGCTAGTGGGTGGTGCTGCGGCACGAGTGACTGCGTGAGAAAAACCCCTAACGTTGCCCGTGTCTCGGTGCTCGCTTGTTGATGGTGATCTCATCTCCACTGACTACTAAGGCGAGGTGCTCGTCACGACAGAGCTTCCTCATCTGTGCGGACTGATTAATCTTGCAGCGGAGAAATCAGAACAGCGCCCTGGTGCAAGCGCCGATGACGAAAACTAGTCTTTCGATGTCGTTGGCCTGAAACGCCCGTGTACGGTTCTTGCCCCAGGAATTTAGCACCGTTACCGGGAGCTCCTTGATCAGGTCCGGCTGAGGAATCAATGTCGCTAGAGAGTCGATGAGTGTGAGATTGTAGCCAATCTCGAGCGCACGAAGGAGAGGATTATGTTCGAAGGTTAGCCTATAGTCGAACTCTAGGCCCCTGATGTAAAGTTTTTCCAAACTTGGCGTTTTCTCTAAAATACTGTCCATATAATTTTTGAAGTGGTTGTTATTGGACAAGTTCAGCGATTTCAGGTGCCTGTTCCAATCGATAATCAACGCGGGCAACCTGTCAGGGCGAAAACTCTGGATGCTCGTGTAGCTGAAGTTAAAGTATTTCACCCTGCTCGAGGGATGGAAAACTGCCTCGGCTAACTCGACGGTGTGTTGGCGTTTGCCGAACGAGTCTGTGAAAGTCAGATAGTGCAGTTTGCCGTTGTTTGCGAGGAACGAGATCAAACCCTCAATGCCTACCTCGTGGCAGTCTAAGAATTCGATCTCTCTAATCTCTACCTGTTGCGCCCGAGCTAGGCTTTTGAGACTGGCGTTTGTGTTTCGGACGAAGCACAGGATCTCCACTTTGGTGAAATCAATGCGCTCGTCGCAGCCTCCCGGTGTACTGCCTAACGTGAGTTTTTTGACCGAAATGCCGTGCGCTATTAGCTCTGCGATCTTGGGAGATGTTGTTACACCCGATAAGTCCAGCTCACGAAGCTTGACGGTATGAAACGGAATAATTCGTTTGTCGATCCTGGCCGCAAGAAGCTTGGCCAGAAAATCAGTGTCCAAAAGAGGTGGTACTGTCCGGAATCGCATGTTGCACGTGTCAAAGTTGGTGACATCGTGCATCAAGAGAGCTAGCCCGTCGTCTCGTGAGTATCGCGAATTTGTCGTATCGAGGCTGAGACGCTTGCCGTGCAATTGCGGGCAGTTGTGACAGGCCGTGTAAAAGTTGATGAGATCGCGAGAGGATAGCGCGGACGCGATTATGTCTACGGCATCCGAGCACTGTAGTATGCCACGGAGAAGTTCTGGTAGCGGTGAGGCCGCTTGGCCCATTTCGCGTGTCTTTATTGGCTCGGGAGGATCGTGCGATGGTGCCGTACTCTGTACTGGAGTTGACTTGATGTTGACTTGCGGACGTCATAGAGATGTATAGAGGAATATACGGGCTAGGAATCTTCGAGGACTCGATATATGTAGCCCTATGGTTTACTCGAGGATGATTGTGGCTTTTCGAATGTTGCGCGCCTGGCTAGTTATCCGTAGAGGGAGCCACCTGATGGCTATTCTTATGCATTGATTGATAAAGATCAATAAAGGGGGCGCGTAATTTGCATATCGATATATGCTATAGAGGCCGATGATTGATTAATCGGCCAATGGAAAAATTAGAAATAGAAAAAGAGGGCGCTGGGGAAATTCATAGATAGGTAATGGATTAGTGGTAGTGTTTAAATAGGCCAATTGTGGATTTTGGAGGTTTTTAGGACCAATTGGAAAATTCCGTAGCCAGATCGACGCTTCCGTGAAGAAGGAGGCCGGGTGGAATAAACGCGGCATCCTTCTTCGAGCAAAGCGTCGGCCGGGGCACTCTGCCGGCGGACGCCTTGGGTGGCAGTCCGCACTCTGATTCTGTTCCTGGATCCCTAGGCGACAACAGCTTTTCTTGCGTGTCCTGGTAATTCCGAGAGTTTTGGAGAGAGTTCGCGAGAGAGAGAGAAAGAGGAAGAGAAGATCAGAGAGAGAGAGAGAGAGAGAAATATAAGTTGGAGGAAACTTCTGGAATCCTTATTTTCTTGTGTGGCGGATTTCTTCGGTTTTTTGTGGTATTATTGGTAAGATCTTTGATTTATATCTTCTATTGATCATTTGTTGGATTGAGGAGTTGGTATAGTGATCTAGGCGTTGGAGGTTCTTTTCCCTTTTCAGCTCCGTGGTTTTTCGCGTTTTTCAGCAGGAGGCGGATTTTCTCCCTTTGTTGTTTTTGGTACAAATTAGAGTCATTCGATGGTGGTTTTTCGCGGCCCTTTGTTTTAGCCACCAACGGCCGTTACAAGGAGGTAGTGATATGGCCGCTGGCCCATGTGTTATTTAAATTCATAACCTTATTTGTTTGCTACCGAGAATTTGTACACGGGGATCTTAGAATATATCTGAATTTATGTGTTAATCCTAATTTTTGTTTTATTATTCATTCATTTAGCCCTATTGCTACCAATTCCCTTGCGTGTACCCGTTTTCCCGTTTGTTTCAGTACTCTAGACCTTGGAGGAAGGAGGCAGCCGGCACTTATAAATATCTTTGTACACTAGCGTGTAGTTGCTTGAACGGGAAGCAAACGCCACGTTACACACGTTGCGTTTTTTTGGAACGTTGAATTGATCGGGCCCGAACACTCGCGGTTACTTGCTGACGATGTCCGCAAAGTGGTGCTCTGGTGCCAAGAGAGAGATCTGGAGTGCGTTGACCTCTCTGACGAACGCTGGTGCCGTGATCAGCTACTTTCCGTCGACAGCTTGCGGTTTTTCAGATCCGGCAATAGATGGTGTGCGGATAGCAGATCTGCGCCGATGATTGCGTGAGACACATCTGCGACGGTGAAGTTCCACGAAATGCGTTGTTGGAGGCCCAGGTCCAGCTCGAGACGCGTGACGCCGAAGGTAGAGATCGGAGTGCCGTTGACTGCAATAGTCCGGGAGTCCTAGGATTTTATCAGGAAGTTCGTGCAAGAGTTTATTTTATAGCTGAAATATGTTGGTAGCCAATTACTGAAAATAGCCCTAAAGTCTCGACTTCGGACCCGATCGGGAACATTGTTATTATTGCAAATTAAGTTACCAAAATGCATTTTTTTTCGGTTTTTCTTGATTAACTTTTTTGTTACTCAATTTATGCAAAAACAGGTAGGGGCAAAAGTTGATCAGCATTGAATTTTCTATAAGATACATACATTCCGAAATGCAAAATTAATGTTTTTCCCGGCTAAATTGTTAAATAAAAAAAATTTTTTTTTCAATTTTCACATTGCCATGGTTTTTGTGAAATATGATCTTTATTTATCGGATTAGCCCTCAAAGATGACTTTTAGTACAGACAACGTAAAAATTGAAGCCCGATCTCGATATCTTAAAATGGCGTCTTGTTGCAAAATTATTTAGCCGAAAAGTTCAAATTGATGTCCAATTCGATACAGGAACGATAATTGAATCAAACTATGTTTAATCGACAGCTTACGACGTAATTAACAAACGGTAAAAATAAATTTTCTTAATATTAATATTTAGCAACATTTCTAATAATAATTTTTTTTTATTTCGGTCAATTTTGGAGTGAGAGAATCGCGGCAAAATACATCTTGAAGTACATAAAAAACCATGAATTTTGATATAAATTTTGTTAAGATCGGACCAATAGCAGCCGAGATACAAAAATTTTTTCAACCGACGATTACGCCGAAACTACTTGATATTTCAAGTTGAAATTTGGCACAGTGCTTGCTGAAATCATACTCTAAATGATTACATTTTACCCAATAGCTCTACATGCTTTAGTTCGTCTAAAACGACCGACGAAACATATGAATTCAGCGCGCGCGGCCGCGCCGTTGCTCCGGCCGAGCGGCGCGGTGGTGGGCGGGAAGCCGCGCGGCGGCAAACACAATTCATACACCTTAGTTGCAATTTGATTATCTCGGTAACCAAAGCTACTATTGCAATAAATTTTTTTTTCATTTAACGTGTTTTTTTCTCAGCTTTAACGTCATACTAATTAAGTTATCATAGGCACAACGCAAACACCGCAAATGACCAATTCTTCTGAAAAAGAATCTTTTTTGGCTACATACACAACCTTTAATGGCATATATTACGCTACCCAACCTTTATATGATAAATTTAAATATTTTTATGATTATAGTAGTACAATGCATGCGTACAAAGGTTGTGTATGTAGCCAAAAAAGATTCTTTTTCAGAAGAATTGGTAATTTGCGGTATTTGCATTGTGCCTATGATAACTTAATTAGTATGACGTTAAAGCTGAGAAAAAAACACGTCAAATGAAAAAAAAATTTATTGCAATAGTAACTTTGGTTACCGAAATAATCAAATTGCAACTAAGGTGTATGAATTCTGTTCGCCGCCGCGCGGCTTCCCCCCCACCACCGCGCCGCTCGGCCGGAGCAACGGCGCGGCCGCGCGCGATGAATTCATATGTTTCATCGGTCGTTTTAGACGAACTAAAGCATGTAGAGCTATTGGGTAAAATGTAATCATTTAGAGTATGATTTCAGCAAGCACTGTGCCAAATTTCAACTTGAAATATCAAGTAGTTTCGGCGTAATCGGCGGTTGAAAAAATTTTTATTTCTCGGCTCCTATTGGTCCGATCTTAACAAAATTTATATGAAAATTCATGGTTTTTTATGTACTTCAAGGTGCGTTGTGCCGCGATTCTCTCACTCCAAAATTGATCGAAATAAAAAAAAATTTTTATTAGAAATGTTGCTAAATATTAATATTAAGAAAATTTATTTTTACCGTTTGTTAATTACGTCGTAAGCTGTCGATTAAACATAGTTTGATTCAATTATCGTTCCTGGATCGAATTGGACATCAATTTGAACTTTTCGGCTAAATAATTTTGCAACAAGACGCCATTTTAAGATATCGAGATCGGGCTTCAATTTTTACGTTGTCTGTACTAAAAGTCATCTTTGAGGGCTAATCCGATAAATAAAGATCATATTTCACAAAAACCATGGCAATGTGAAAATTGAAAAAAAAATTTTTTTTATTTAACAATTTAGCCGGGAAAAACATTAATTTTGCATTTCGGAATATATGTATCTTATAGAAAATTCAATGCTGATCAACTTTTGCCCTTACCTGTTTTTGCATAAATTGAGTAACAAAAAAGTTAATCAAGAAAAACCGAAAAAAAATGCATTTTGGTAACTTAATTTGCAATAATAACAATGTTCCCGATCGGGTCCGAAGTCGAGACTTTAGGGCTATTTTCAGTAAGTGGCTACCAACATATTTCAGCGATAAAATAAACTCTTGCACGAACTTCCTGTTAATAAGGTTTTGAACTCCCTGACTCCCGGACTAAAATAGTTTGAGACTGGCTGGCGAGCGACTGTCGTCCGGCGGCCTTGGTAGGATGGAGATATCGGCCCCTGTGTCGACGAGGAAGATCAGCCCTGTCTTCCTTTCTTTGACATGAAGACGTGGTGTTAAATTTGCCCGCGCGTCTGTCTTCGCGACGGCGGGGTGCTCTTGTTTTCCAAGCTTGAGTCCGAGTCCTCGGTTGATGCGCCTCTGACCTTATATGTGTCATGTGGTGAGCATACCCAGTCACAGGGTGTGACGCAGTTCCTTGCCTTTTTTCCGAAACGCGTGTGATAATAGCATCTTGGCTCCTCGAGTGGGCTGGCTGGCGTGGCATCACGAGATTTTGACTTCGGTCTTGCCTGGTCCTTTGGCTTGCCTCGCGACTTGTCTCTGGACTTCGAACGGTGTCCTTGTCGGCCGAAAATTGGCGAGTGATCTCTCGATTGCCGCGAGCCTGCTCTCCAGGGTGCTCTGAGATGACGTGGCAGCCGGTGCAGACGGGATTGATGAGTTTGAAGCGGCGACCGCGTTGATGGCTGAGCCTGTTGTTGAAGTGTCGAGTGCCATGACCTGCGATGCGTTCAGGAGGTCGAAGGCCTGGTCGGCGACGGCGGCCAGCTGGGACTGTTCGCTGATCCCCAGTAGTGCGATGGCGACCTGCGAAGGAATTTTCATTCTCCAGTATTCAATGGTTGTGGCGTGTGCCACTCTGTCTTTTTCCAAGGCCAACATTTCTGCCAGGAGCTCGGACGGTCTCTTGTTCCCCATGAACGCTCCGGCGAACAGGCGTTTGATTTGTTGCTGTGCGCTCTCTGCATACTTGTGGATGAGGTACGATTTTAGCCGTTCGTACTTGTGGCCTCTCGTTAATGAAGGGAGAGTGTATTGCAGTTCTTTGTGGAAGTCCTGTGGCAGATAATGGATGTCGATAATAGATGTCGTCGTCGATGGCGTTCTCGACCCCTGAAGGAGTCTTCCAGTTGATTGAACCAGCCCGCCGGATCATGTTTGTAAAATGTCCAATACGTGATATTGCGCGTGCTGGCAAAGACTGAAGAGTTGTTTGAGTTTGACTGTGCCGATGGGTTTGTCATGCCGAGTTGTTGCCCAGTTGATGCTGAGTTGGCCGGAAGAGGTGGACCTTGGCTCCAGCTGTCGTTTGCGGCTGCGTTAGGCGGATTGAGGTGGCTCGTCGCTTCGTTTTGTTGAGTGGACGTGGCCGTGGTGGGCGTTGCTGTACCTGGCCGCTGTGGCTCCTGGTTCCAGAATGTGTTGTTGGTGGACCCTGGTGTGGCCCGAGGTGCCAGCGAGGGAGTCAGTCTCTCAGTGAGACTGGTCATCTGAGACTGGAAGCGATCGAGGATTTCTTGTAATTTTCGATCTTGCGCTTCCTGTTGGTTTCGCAGCTGTGTTTCCTGGGCTTCCTGCTGTCTGCGAAAGAGGGCATTCTGCGCCTCTTGCTGTCTGCGAAGCTGGGCTTGAAGTTGGTCAACTTGGTTTCTGAGGCCTGTCACCTCTGCCGTGGGTGTTTCGTTTTCGAGTGACTGGAGACGCTCTTCGGACTGTGTCGGGTCGATTCTCAGTACCAATGGTGTGGCTGAGGTCGATGGCAGTGCTAATGGTGTGGCCGCGGTCGATGAATTCTGTTGATCCGAATGACTGGGCGGATCACTGAGTGCCATGTTTGTTAACGTATGCTACCATTCCATTGCTCCTGTGTTAAGTGTGCGTTGTTCGTTGTTGTCCGTGCCTTCGTTGATTTCCTCGGTGGTGCTTTGCTCCCAGTTGTCCGTAGTTTTCGGCGAGTGCAGTAACGTCATGTTGTCGGTCTCGTCGTTTGTATTGGGTTTGGATGGTTCTTTGCGGCGTTGGTTGGGAGGAGGGTGCAGTGGTCGAGAAATGGTTCTGCCGAATCTGAGCACAAGCTCCTCGTTTGAGTTGTTCATAGAACGCACCGCGGCCGATAGTGCGGCTGGTCAAATCAATCCGACGTGGACTGAGACTCTGCTTGCGTCGAGCTGACACGATCGCCCTGATCGTTCCCTGTTTCGTCCGTGTGCACCCCCGTTGCAGCTAGCAAGCTAGTAGGCCGTGCGTGACTATACCGGGTAGGACTGGGCGGTGCGTGCCGCTCGAGGTGAGCAGAGCGCGCGAATTTATTTTTACGGACCGAAGAGCCTGCCGGCGTCGAGTTGTTGTGCTTGCAGCCGTTCCCTGTTTCGTCCGTGTGCACCCCCGTTGCAGCTAACAAGCTAGTGAGCGGTGCGTGACTACACCGGATGCGGCTGGTCGGCTGAAGTAACTCGAGGCGGGCGGGTTGCGCGAATTGCAACGCGACCGAGGTGGTAAAGAGTTGCGAAGGCAGGGATGTGGTCAAGTATAAGATGGAAGAGTGAGCGTACCTGCTGGTTTGGGTTGTTTCTTTTTTATTAAAAGAATCTGGTGGTTTGGGAGCCGCTAGCGCTCCGGACTGAGCGAGTGGGCTGTGGCGGCCAGTAGGGCCCTGTACCACACCCTTTGCAGCTAACAAGCTAGAGGGCTGCAGTAGTGACCCTAGCTGGTGCTGCGGCAGCTCGCTCGACTGTCTCGTTAGCGCGAGACTCGCACGTCGCGACTCAGCGACTTCTTCCGGGCCGGTCACACCTCCTGTGCAGCTAACAAGCTAGGGGACCGTGTGATACGGTTCCCTGGTGAATGCTGGGCCTCGCTCGTGTTGTCTGCGGTGCGAGGTATTGGTGCTGTCTGCGATGCAAGGTTGAGCTTGGTGATCCTTGGAGTTGGCCAATCTGGAGAAAGTCGAATGAGATTAGTGTTTGTTTTTTACGAGTGCGCGCGAGGTGCGATCGTATCGCTTCGTGGTCTCGCGAGCTGGACTTATGCGCGATAATTCTAAAAGTGTTTTTCGAAAACCAACTGCTTCGTAATGCTATTTCAATACCGGTAGTCGCAGCTTCTGTCAAAAATCTCGACGCTGAAAAATAGTGGCCTTCTAGTTGACGGGTCGAATGGCAGTGCCGCAATTCACGAGATCAAAAAACAATAAAAATACTGCCGGTTATCACAACGCTCACAATAAATCGTGGATGCATAAACTCGACGGTTATATTGGTACGCGTACAAACTTTCAAAATCGCGCGATCCTAGGTCGCTTGGTCTTTAGCGGATGTTGTGTTGCTGTATATTGAAGGTCTGCTGTGTGTTGAAGGTCGTCGTTTCTACTTGATGTACTGGGTGCGCGATGGTTCGAGCGATGTGTTTACGTTGCTAGCAAAGCTTTTGCGCGCGGCTGAGAGAGAATAGCGCGCGCGAGGCAGCACGTAAGCGTTCGCCTATGTGAAAGCGCTCGGTAGCGAGTTGTGCTCGAGCCGTATGTTTGCGCCCTTGAACGAGGACGAGAGCGCGCTCTATTGCCTGTGGTTTGGCTGGTCTCTGTTTTGGTAGAAAGAGAGAGACAGAGAGCGAGAGCGCGTTGTTGTTTGGTGTCGTAGCAGCGTTAGCGCTGCTGCGCGGGAGAGAGAGGCGCTTTGCCGTTTGCGCGAGAGCCAAGGTGCCCTGTCGCTCTGTGTGTGAGAGAGAGGGACGACGCGTGAGAGCGTCGGCCTAAGATGGCGGCGTTCGCTGAGCAGCGCGAAGCAAGTGCCGTGCGGGTGGGAGAGAGAGAGAGCTGGCTCCCTCCCTTCCGCTGCGCTGCGCTGGAGACGAACGAAAGAAAGCGTCTCGATTTTCCCGCGCGGGAGAGATTTGTGTAAACACGCGCGGCTGAGCCTGCGTACCTCCCCTCTTCTGCGTGTTGTTGATAGTTAACACGACGCGATAGAGTTCGGAGAAGGTCGTGAGCGGCGCAAGAAGACGCGAAAACAAAGCGTTCTTCGAGAAGAATGGCCGCGCGTGGGCCAGAATTTAGCCGCGCGCTTTGCTATAAGTTTATGATTTTCAGATTTTAGACTGTGCACCTGGCGTGCGCGCCCAAGTACTTGAAAATTTTACCTCCTGAATTTTCCCTTGAGGTGCCGGTGTGTTGAGCTGCCGGAGACGGTGCGGCGTTGGCGATGCTTCGGCGCTGATGCTCGTCGACGTGCTGCTCCGCGTCGAGGCGGTGTGCTGCTCGGCGATGCCGCTCGAGACGGGTTGCTGCTGCGGCGTCGATGTTGCTGTTGAGGGGATGTCGCTCTGCGCCTGTCGCCTTGATGTTTCTGCGGCGGTGATGCTGCTGCTGCGCCTGCCGCGATGATGCTGTTGCTGCTGTGATCGCCGCGCTGATGCCACTGATGCCTATGCCGCTGGCGTCGTCTCTTGGTCGTGTGGAGAAAGCGCTTGGTCTGCGAGTGCGCCGGCGTACCTGCACGCACTGCGAGAACAAAGGCGGTGTGTGTGTGTGCCGCGTTGGTAGCTGCGTGCACAAGGGGGCTGAGAGGAGAGTCCTTCCTCTAGCCTGCCGCTTTCCCGACGATGATGGCGTCGTCGGGCGCCGAGAGTGGCGTCGGTTTTGTCGATTGTACGCCGGCGTGCCTGCACGTACGAATCGACCGCTGCGAGCGCTAAAGATGTGGCGCGCCGCTGCTCCTGGATCGGCGCCTCCTCGTTGATGCGTGCTCGTCGCGTCACCAATGTAGGGGGGTGACGGTTGCGGGAGGTGGCGTGAGGTTGTGTGGTGTTAGCGTGTGGTTTGTTCTCTTTGGTGTGGTCGGCCTCTCTCCAGGCGACTGCTCTTGGTGGCTCTCGGCGGTGGACTAACGCGCTTCGCTACACTCAGGGATCTCGCTCCTCTACCCGCTGCTCGGTGCTACCGCCTGTCGGCGGGCCGAGCCCCTACATACATTTGATGGAATAGGAATAACAACATATTTACTGAATTACTAACTAGAGTACACTGTAGATCCACTCGGTGCTTCCACAAATGACAACAGAAAACGGGAATAATAAACATTAATCAATTTTAAAATTCTGATTTTTCATGATGCGAAACAATCTTGTTATATTGCATAATAAATTTGGACAACCACACGATATTACCACATATTATGAGCACCTTTATCATAAATTTATTTAAGATCATCATGCGATTCTATCACATGTATCTTTTCACAAGCTATCCATCTTTCCATATGCTACAATTTGGTCAAGTGTTTTGCAAAAAATATGAAGCAGAATTTTTTCTGGAAAAGAACTCTTCTTTTATGAAAATTATAACATGTAATAAACTTATATTTTTCTATTATATGCATTATTTTGTATAATATGTTTTTTGTTTGCATAAATAAAAATAAAAATTAACACATTTACGAATATTACTTAGTAGTGTACATTGTAGTCATATATATACATATATAAATATATATTGATATTCCTTCCCTCATTTAAACGCTCATTTATTTATTTCAAAACTATTGCTTTTTATAAAAAAACTTGCCAATTTATTTATTGATATCACAAATTTCTTTTGTTAAAATTTAATAGCGCAAAGATCTTTACGCGTTCATATTTTCATAGAAGAGAGTTTTGAATTATTCAGCTTAATGTATAAGCATAATGTTTTTTCAGTGTTTGTGATTCACACATTTACGAGTATTCTTAATCACTGTTTTATAAACACTTTTGTTTTCACTCTTTAGTAACGGATGAATTAATAACCATCTACACTAAAGCCTCCATCATGTAGCCTAAACATTTAATTTATATAATGAAATGACCGTACAGAATAAAGCACTTAGAATTTTAGCTATATAAAGGTAATCGAGAGTTTGAAAATGAATTTTAAATTTACCTGATGAAATAGATGTATAGAATAAATCACTTCCACTTTTGACCACGTATGGATTATCGAGAGTTAGAGAATTAACTTTATGTTATTAAGAGTTTGAAAATTATTTTCAATTTTTACATAAAGAAACAACCTTATACTTGCCAGCCATTTACCTTGAAAAGGAATTTTGTGGAGGGGAGGGGGGGATTTCACTACTTTTAAAAAATATCGAATAATAAATTACAAATAATAGTTAACACCTACTAAATATATTTTAAATTTAAAATATTAATATTATTATGTTCATTTATTAGTGCACATAATAGTACTGTAACTACTGCAGAACTGTAAAAAATAATTATTTTTTCGACACCATCTGTAGAACAAATATTTATTGAATTTTTTTGGATCATCTGTGATGTAGGAGGTTCGGAGCTTGGGTGTAGAAGTCACAAGTTGCGTTAGGAATCAACTTTATTGCTCGGAAAGAAAGCTCCGCTCGGTGTGGCGGTCGCCGGAGATCTGCCCCCGGAGCCTGCGATGCGCCAGATCACAGGCCGCGGTCTCAAGCACAACGTGCAAGCTTGCACTTTGTGCGTGAGAGCGCTCCGGCTCTCGCGCTCCCGCGCGAGGTGCTCCCTCAGCGCCACCGGCGGTCACCTGAGCCTAGAGCTCGTACGTGACACGTCCAGCGGCACGATGGGCAGCGTCCTCGCACCCCAAAAAAAACGGGTGAAGCGGGGAGGCGCGCGGCCGGAGCGCGCATGCGTGTGTGTGGGTTAATGTATACGTCTGGGATGCCAGCGGGCGTAGCCCGCGCGCGCAGTTGCGCTATTGGATTTCTATTTGTTTTTTATTTTTAAATTCGATTGTGTTATGATTCTAAGTATCATGTATGTATGTGTGTGTCTACGTGTGTGCGTGTGTGCGTGTGTGTACGTGAATTTTCTGAGCAGCCGCTGCTGCTTTACATGCAGTACCGAGCGGACTATTCACATTTATTTTTAACACTATTCTATTGCGCAGGTTAACATTCTTGATTTTTTTTTTGCACTATTTTGGCTGTTTTTTTGCTGAAATACAAAATGGATATGATCTTATGTCTAGCTTAACTCTATTTTACTATTATCTATTCGCGTGAGCACGCTAGACTGCTCACGCGGCTTGGCATTTAGTTCTATTCACTTGATTTTATTTCGCTGCTTAGCGCGTTCGCGCTGCAGCTTTCGCGCGCGTTATCGGGCTGAGCCAGCGCGCCGCGGCCCTTATCGCCCTATGTTGATGCTGCAGCATCCGGCGGCGCTCGCTTGATCCGCCTAATCGCGCATTCCTTTGCGCGCTCGAAGCGGATCTCGATCGGTTATTCATTAGTGCGATCGTGACTCTCCGTGGCGGAACACCTCGCGTGGCCTTCCCGAATCGAACAACACCCGTGCGTGATCCGCGAGTGCTTTTCACTAGTGCTAGTGCTGTGACGTGTGATCCTGCTATGACCGAGGACAAAACCAACAAGCCACATCATCGAGGCGGCCGACGGAAGGTGGCCGCCAAGGAGATGGCCGACCTGGCCATGCAGGACGGGGCTGTCCTGGTTGCGCCGCTAGGTCCGGGCGGCGAGGATCCCATCCCGGGGTCTCTGCAGTATGGACGCGGATACGCCTGCGTCACCCACGCCACCCCCAGTTATGAGCTGCGGGGACGCTCGGGGCAGGAGGTGCTGGTCTGCCGCCGATGTGTTAGAGTGAGTTTTATTTGTTTATCTTCTCTCGCGTTTATTCTGTCACTGGGTTTTTCTACTGCTTATCCTCGTCACGCATCTCGCGCTTTTTCATGAACACGGATAATCTCTCGCGTGTGCACCGATGCGCGCTTTCGCGACGGGTTTCTCGCGCCCGCGTATATTCGCCGTTTTTGAAAAATAAATTTCTCGCGCGTATATGCGAGCGCGTTTCCGGGGAAATTTTTCGCGTTTGCATATACGCTTTTTCCCAAAAAATTTTTCGTGTACGCATATATGCGTGATTCGCGACGGTCTTCTCGCGCCCGCGTATATTCGCCGTTTTTGAAAAATAAATTTCTCGCGCGCATATGCGTGCGCGTTTCCGGGGAAATTTTTCGCGTTTGCATATACGCTTTTTCCCAAAAAATTTTTCGTGTACGCATATATGCGTGATTCGCGACGGTCTTCTCGCGCCCGCGTATATTCGCGTTTTTTGAAGGAGAATTTTCGTGCGCCTTTTGATGTCATTTTCCTGAAAAAAAAAAAAAATCCCTCGTGCATCCATATGTGCACTTCTCAAAAAAAAATTCTCGCGCGACTATATGTGCACTTCCCGAAAATATTTTTCGTGTCTATACGTGCATTTCCCGCAAATATTTTTCGTGTCTATACGTGCATTTCCCGCAAATATTTTTCGTGTCTATACGTGCACTTCCCGCAAATATTTTTCGTGTTCATACGTGCACTTCCCGCAAATATTTTTCGTGTCTATACGTGCACTTCCCGCAAATATTTTTCGTGTCTATACGTGCACTTCCCGAAAATATTTATCGTGCGTCTATCGCGCGTTTATATGGGCGTTTCCCTAAACAAAAATTTGTGCCCGCTATATGGGCGTTTCCCTAAAAAAATTCGAAAAATTTTCGCTCGGTTGTAAGACTACTTTTGAAATAGAATTTCTTGTGTGCGTATATATAGGCACTCCCTATAAAAATTCGAAAAATTTTGTGTTAGCCATATAGCCACTTCCGAAACAAAAAAAAAATTTTGCGTGCGTGTTCGTGTTTGAAAAAATTTGCACAATAAATTCTGAAAATTTCGCGTAGACGTATGCGGCTTTTCTTTGTTGTTTTTATTTTATTGCTTGTATGTTTCGATAACGGTAGTATTTGAACCAACTAACAATACGTTTTAGTCGATTAAACTGGTATATCACTCCGTCATCCCGGAGCTGCAGCCGATGTGGGGAGACACAAAGTCTACCGAGCGCCACTTTTACGTGCCGCCCGGTTATTCGGACCGCTTTGGCATCCGCTGCATAACACATGGCTTTGTAAGTTTTTGTTTATTCATTTTCGCGTGTGATCTCGACCCGGTTTGCGTTTGCCTAATCGTGCTTTGTTTTTCAGCTCGGGACCCGACGCGTCGATGCCACCGTGCTGCCTCGCGTCGACGCGCCCCCATGCGTGTTCTATATGACGTTTCCGATCGGGGAGCTTCGGTTTGTCCACGAGGTGGAGTGCCCCGGCGGGGAGGTAAGTCCGCGTCGCGAGCTAGCGGCTTGCCCTTTGTTCCCTAGCCTCACGCGCCTTTCGTTTGTTTTTTCTACAGTTCGTCAACACCGTGGTCTCGCGCAGCGGGCCAATGGGATCGCTCATCCCGAAAGATAGGCTGGCGATGAGCGACTATGACGCCCAGCCTATTGTTCGCCACCTTGACCTCACCGGTGGCGGCGAGAACACCATATTCCAGGCTCCCCTGGCCTGCCCCTGCCATGGGGTTCATGGTGTCCTGGCAGTGCGCGTTAAGGCCAGTCCGTGCGCCCTGGTCGAGTCGGCAGCCTAGGCGTGGCGCCCCTTTTTCAGTATCTTATTTTTTACTTTTCTAAAATAAACTGCCCCCTTACAAGTTTGTTTGAGGGGCGAAAAAGAAAGGAAATCGCGTGTGCATTTTTATTTTGCGGGCGCGAGAGCGAGAAGCAACTGGCTCTCTTCCTCTCCTCTTGATTCTCCTAATCTACTGAAGGTTCTTTTGGAATGTTTCTTACGGCCGCGGAGCCGTGTTGTTCTAATTCTAGAGTATATTCCCTTTACCTGTATTCCCTCGTTACCTGTATATGCTTATCGCGCTACTCACAGCCGCGATGCTGTGCTATTTTATTTCAGGATTACGTCCCGTATTATTATTACTGGCCTTAGTGTTTAAAAAAAAATTTCATTTTATGCTCTTATCTTATTCATTATTTTAAGTTATAATTCTATTTTGATATATATATGTAATTATATATGCACCGGCGGTTTACTGCATTTCTGGCGACTCATCACGGAGGTAGGTAAGATGATTTTAGTTGAATTTAACCCGAAAATTATCAACGCACCGATAACGCTCGAGATCGACAGCCCGAAAATTGATGTGCTGCTCCTTAGATTACGCAGCTCAAAAGATGTAACTTTCCGGCTGGCGATCTCGTTTGCCCTTGCTGCGATCTCGTGCAGCGCTGCGCCTGTTTTCAGGCTCTCCGAGTCACCGCTAAGTTGCTTATCGGCTCGGCTCGCAGCCTCCGCCTCTATAGCTTCTCTCAGTTCGATTTCGGCGTAGGATGCGTTACTCAAGCTTTTGAAGATTCGCACGGCGTCAACTTTAACCGTCTCGAATTTCGATTCGTTTAACGCGGCCGAAATTGTACGTGATGCCGTTAGGCGTGTGTTCGCCGTGTGGGCAGAGCAGCCTGCCTGGAGCTCTACGATTCCTATTGTCCGGAGATGGTGTCCGTAAGTTGTTCTTTTCTGACACACTGCGTGTACAGATTTTCTGGCGCCCGGGTAGCAAATAGCCATGCGTTGGCTTTATCCAACCTTAGCCAGAAAGTGTCGCGCACTTGTCTGAAACGCACGTCGCACGACGCTGGGTTACTGATACTTTTCCCGGCGGCTATTCTAATTTCGCACGGCGTATTCTTCTTGATATCCCGCACCGGTTGTGGATTCACGGCTATTCGCAGCTCGTCTAGCTCGCGCGATTTCGCCACGTTCTCCGATAGCAGCGGCAGGTATGTGCGATTAGAAATACTTACGGCGAAGTAAGGCGACTGCGGCCATATGTACGCGGCGACGTTTCGCATGTGCAGCGAGTGCTGCATTGCTGGCACCGGCGACGCCCTAAACAGGACGAAGTCCTGTAAGTCGAGCAGCGGAATGGCTACCTGGTAAATCAGGTATCCCTCCGTGAAGAGGATTGCAATTTTTGACACCTGCATGATCGCTAGGGCCGAAAATTTCTCCTCGGCCAGAGGGAATTTGGCCGTTGTAATTGTGTTCCGAACTGATCTTATCGCATCGCGCAGGGCCTCGGGTGGCATCATGTGCGGATGTATTACCCCCTTTACCGCGAAAAGCGCCGCGTCAGTGATGGTCTCGGTGTCGGTCCGAAACTGCTCGACACTGATTCTCGCGCTAACGAGAGCGTTCAAGGTCGCGATTTCCTTACTGTTGTATGCTGATCTGTTTTCGAGCACCGACGTCGCAGCCTCGAGCCTCATCACCCTTGCGCCAAGTCGCGATAGTTCGCGCTCCACTACCTGCGTCTGGTTTGCCAGCAAGGCGGCGGTTTCGCGCGTACTATTCGCGACGGACTTTATCGCGGTTTGTATTTCAATCGCGTCGTCCTCATTTAGCGTCCCATACAAAAATTTGTGCAGTTTGCCGGCGAAAGGAATGATCCCGGCCCATCGCCGCTCACGCTTGGGCTTCTCTTCGCGATTGCCGACGGATAGCAGGTCTCGCCCCGTTCCGCCTGTCGAGCTACGCCATTTGCTTCTCTGATAATCGCGTTATCTTCGTATTTATAACCGCATGCGTCTACGATTCGCCGGACATTATCTTCTATCATCTGTCCCGCTTTAAAATATGGATTCAAGTCCACTTTTTGAATTATTTTCCACTCCGAGCTGGAAGTGGCCAAGGGCGCGATACGCTCTGTTATTAACCCTAGATTTCCGTCGAGTCTGTGTATTTGGTGCGAGGGTCCTCTTGGTGGTTGTTCCTCCTGAGTGTTAGCTCTGGCACCGCCCCAAAGCAGGACCCTGCAACACATTATGCACATTCTCATTTACCTTGCTGTTTTTTTCCTTATTTCGCGGTGCGTCCAGCGCCGCGAAAAAAAAACGGTAAAAAAAACAGCGCTCCCTAAGGGTCTCCCGTTTCGGACTCTGCGTGCCTGGCTAACTCGCTAGTACGCTCGAGTTTGTTTGCGTGCACTATCTTAGTTGTCGCTTCGTTAGCGATCGTAACGTTGTTCGTCTTCCTGTTAACACTGACGACCTCGAATGGCCCTCGAATTCAATCGCGAATTTTTTATTCTTTGGCTCTTGCAGAAGGAAGACTAATTCGCCCTCTCGGAAGTGTTTTGTGTTTATCTTCCGGTCATAGTAGTACTTCGATCTGTATTTCGATTGAATTAAATTGAGCGCGGCCGTTGTTTGTAGTGCCGTTAAATTACTCGACATCTCATCGATATACTGATTGTACGTCATTGTCTCGCTAGTTCGCGGAAAGCTCGAGGGCGTACGCGGTTTTATCCCGAACACGAGTTCCTGAGGCATGTAACGCGTGCTTTCGTGAACCGTGCAGTTGTACGCGTGCTGACATACGGCTGTCCACTCGTCCCAACGGTCGATCCTTTTTACATATTTTCTTAGATATTCGGTTAACGTATGATGCATACGTTCGATCGAACCGTTGGACTCCGGGTGGTAAGCCATTGTCGCGAACTTCTCGATGTTAAAGATTCGCGCCAGCTCCTCCAGCGTCCGGTTCTGAAAGTGTTTTCCCTGATCCGTTACGATTTTTTCTGGCGGACCGAAGACACATATAACTTTTTCGATTAACGCTCGCGCTACTTCCTCCGCGTTCGCGTATTCTGTCGGTGTAAGTATGATATACTTTGTTAGCATATCCTGAATCGATAGGATGTATTTGTTGCCTCGCCCTGTCATTTCTAGTGGACCGTAGAAGTCTAACGCCACGTGTTCAAAAGGAAACACTGGCGTGTTGCTTATTAGCATCGGCAAACGGGTCTTAACTCGAATTAATTTATTTGTTTGACACGTTTTGCATCGCGCCACGAATTGTTGTACCTCCGGCCGGATGTTACGCCAATAGAAATCATGCGCGATTTTTGCGTACGTTTTCGACATACCGCGGTGACCCCCCATCGTAGACTCGTGGTATTCTTTCAATATTCTATACCGGTCCGACGTAGGTGGTACGGGTATGTTACTCGTTATCAACACCGCGCTGATCGGCCTATTCGCGAAGCATGAGTCGAATAGCTCCACGAACGACGACCACTCTGATAATTTTAGGATTGCGAGGTCGCGGATAACAGCAAAACTTTTGATTTCTAATCTGGCTACGACGTCCTTTAATGTATTTAAACACTTGCGTAAATTCGCGCGCAGAGGTTTTTCGTTGGCGTGATTTTTCGCGTACATGCCGATGACCTTGAAGCCTTTGTGCTCGGTTATGTTTATTTCGCCTATGTTAAACTCCTGGCCATTGAGCACCTCTGGACCTACGTATCCGCGCTCTGCGAGAGCTTCTTGGATTTCGGTCGAGAAAGACTTATCTGTTGTTGCTAAGTAAACCAAGTTTTCGTGGTATCTAAATGGATGCTCCTTGTAAGCCCTAAGGTGCTCAAAGGCCGGAGCGTCTTGACCCTCTTGAACGGCCCACGGCGGTTTTTCGCGCGGTGGCCTTGCTCGAGCAGTTACGTATTTGCTCAGCTTATCGTCTTTTAGTGCGGACTTTACCGCTGGCCTTGCGTTGCATAGATCGCTCGCAGTTTCTCCTTCGGCCGACTCGTCGCGATAAGCCATAGCTGACTTAGCTACGTCTGCGCGATCTGGTGCGCGCGGTATTCTTTCGTCTGCGGAGTCATTGCCGCTGGCCGCTCGCTCGCTCAGCTGTTCGCTGCTGTTTCTGTCGCCGTCGTCTGCGCCGTGCCGGCTAAGTGTATCGGCCGGTGCCCCCGACCCTGCGTCTGTCGCGTTGGATAGGACCTTCTGCTGTGTTCGCACTTTAGTGTTTGATGCGCCGGGCTCCTGCTCTTCGCGGTTCTCGTTGATCGCGGCGTTATCGCATTTCTTTCGCTGCGGTGGCGGTTGCGTTTCTACTTTCTTTCTTTTCGCGGGTTTGTTTCTCCCAAATACCGGTGATTGCGACCCGTCGGGACCGTCATCGTGCGGAGGAGGTCCGTTACGTTTTGCAGCTGCGCGAGCTCTCGGTTCTCCTATCTCTTTTATTTTATACGGCGTGAAGTGCTGACCACTCAGATTCAGGTGAATTACGTCGCCTGCTTCTTCCACGACGATGTGGCAGAAAATGCGTTTGTCGTCGGATAGGTCATAGTGCACGCAGACATTCTTGCTGAACGCGTGCGCGAACAGAAATGCACAATCGATGTTACCAAACTCCGAGTCCGAGCGTAAAATTCTCGCGGTATCGTCCGGCTCCCCACATGACGACATTAGCGCAGATGTTGCTAACAGTCGCCTCAGCTGTGTTGCTGATATGTCTAGATCTGCGGCCTTGATTAGCGAGAAAAACAAGCAATTGCCCGGTGGCTGATTTGGGATGTTGGGATCGCGTTCGAGTCGTGCCAACGGTTCCATACATTTGTTTTTTCGGATGTATGTTTGGACCAGAATATTGCCCGAAGATGCCGATGAGTTTAGATCGGACTCCTCGCGTCGACGGTCGTAATTACGCGGTACATTCGCGAAGTCGACCTTCGGCCCCCCTTCTTCTGGTTCCGAATTCACCTTAGGACCGTTCTCGTGCGCTTGCTTTGCTTGCGACGTATGCTTTTCGCGCGAGCGCGCGTCAGCGGTGATGCTGCTGACCTTCGGTGGCGACTTGGTACTATCGGCCGGAGTCGCATTACTTTCGGCGTTCACCGCGCTTATCTGCGCTGGCTCAGCATCTCGTCTGCCTGCGGAGCTACTCTCCTGCGATGTCGACTTTGCTTGCTCGACTAGCTCAATGTATAGCCCCTTTTGCTTATCATTTTGCCGACTCGCGAGATGCACGCCTACCTTTTTTGACTGCACGCCATTTTTTCACGGCCACGGTATGACTACCTTGGCTGTGTCATTTCGCGGCTTTGTTCTAATTGGCTCGGGTGTTGGCTGAGGCGGCAGCTGGGGTGGTGGTGATGGTGGTGACGCAACTACTTCGCTCTCTGAACTCGCATCGACGATACTCAGTTGCGACTCTACGAATTTGCCCGGGCCTTTTATTGGCAGTACGAATGACTGCAGCGGCTCATGTTCGGTTGCTATTTGCCCTGACGGTGGAGGTCTTTCGCCATCGGAGCTCTCGCTACTTGAGGCGGGTGTGTACACTTTTGGTAACTCTCGGCTACGCAGAGACCGATCTGAACTCCTGCCTAAGGGGTTTATATCCCGCATGAACCGCCATGCGCCCGGGGGTAACGCGATATCCGTGGGCTCTGACCCGGTGGTTCTTGCCATAAGCTCCCGCTCTACCGCTGTTGTGGTGCCTTCGGTTTTCGCCGATCCCTTTGCAGGTTCGGCTGCCAGCGCGCACGCCTCTATAGACCGCGCGAGTATTTCTCTGATACGCGTTTCTTCGCTGAGACTCAACTGATAGCGGTACTGCTCGACGTGTTGCAGTGCCGTGTTCGTGAGTATGCATCGCGTGTCGATTGAGTCAGCATAGTCGAGTCTGTATATGCGGTTACATTTCTCGACTTTCGAGTACCAACGAATGCGGATCATTTCGTCTCCGTCGTAGACGTCTTCCATTGCTCGACATAGATAGAAGCTATCGCGTTCGTTTCTAACGGCTAGGATCTCGTTTTTCGCGTACAGTCGCGCTCGGCTCGCGTGTCTTTTTTGCAGCGGTTGCGCTCTTCTCGTTGATTCGGAGTCAGACGATATTTGCCTTATCTTTCTGGCTCTATTTATTCCGCGTCTTTTTACCGCGCGTACTCGGAATATTCTTCCCGGCGGGGCTCCGGCATCTTCGTCGGGGCTCGCATTAATCTGCTCGTCAGCTAATTGGTATAGTTTTTCTCGCGGCAGATTCGGATCTACTTCGCCGGGATTGATTACCGGGTTACGTGAGAGTGCGTCCGCGTTAACGTTTTTCTTGCCGGGCCGGTATACTATGTCGAAATCGTACCCGATAAGAGCCGCTTTCAGACGGTTGAAGCGCACGTCGGGTTTCCGCGTAGTGTGAATATGCTTGAGAGCCTCGTGGTCCGTTACTACCGTGAATCGCCAGCCGTATAGGTAGCAGCGAAACTGCTCTTTCGCGAATACGATAGCTAGCAGTTCTTTATCGTATGTTGGATACTTTAATTCGCTGCCTTTGAGACAGCGAGAGGCGAACGCGCATGGCTGGTCTTCTCCCCAATTTGCCCTGACTCAAGATGGCGCCCAAAGCGTAATCACTACTATCGGTTATTACGATAAATGGTTTGCTCAGATCGGGGGCTTTCAACACCGGTTCGGTTGATAAAATTCGTTTCAAGTCTCGGAACGCTGACTCTTGTTTCTCCGACCATTTAAACGTCTCGTTGGTTTTCGCTACGTCGTACAGTGGTTTCGCTATTTTTGCGAAGTTGTTCACGAATCGGCGGTAGTAGCTAAATAAACCCATGGCCTGCTTCACCTTATCCGCGTTCGTTGGTACCGGATAACTCACCATCGCGTGTATTTTTGCTGGGTCCGTTTTTACGAACCCCCCGCCGACGATGTGCCCGAGCACGTGAGCCTCTCTCTTTAAAAATTGGCATTTTTAGGCTCTACGGTTAAGTTCGCCTCGAGCAGGCGGTCCAACACGCAGCGCAGGCGTTCGCGGTGTTCGTCGAGCGTTTCGCTAAACACCATTAAATCATCGAGATAGATTTCTACCTCGTTTCCCTGTAAACCGCGCATCGCGAGCGACATGGCACGGGTGAATGTGATTGTCGCCTCCTTAAGGCCCATGGCCATACGATTGAATTGGAGGAGCTGATTTCCCGATTTGCCGTCGGGCGCGTAAAATGCGGTCAGGTGCGCGGATGCGGGATCCATCTCGATCTGATGGTAACCCTGCTTTAGATCCATGACCGTGATGTAATTCGCGAAAGCAAGATTTTCTAGTATGTCACTCATGAATGGGAGAGGGTGACAGCTACCCTCGGTCTCCTCATTTAATCGCCGAAAATCAGTCACTAACCGAAAACCGCTTGTTCCCCTGTGCGTCAGGTTTTTTTGGAACAATCCAT